>JAVSCE010003498.1:0-22585 GCA_032199065.1 Smutsia gigantea | reverse complement strand
GTGCAATCTTGACCAACTCCACCCAGCCTAGTGTCACGCAGTCTGCTGCTTCTAGACCTGTGCCCTACAGAACATCATCTGGCACTTCTCTCCAGCAGGAGCCCATTCCCACTGCTGTGCCCCAGCACCAGCCTCCACCCAAGCCTCAAACCCAGCTTCCACCTCAAGAATTCTGCTTCCAACCACGTCCATGGGGGAAACCCGATATTTCTGGGCCAGTAATGTCAAAGCCCATCACAGAAGAGCAGAGGCCAGAGCGGGAGGCTATGAAGAGGTGGGCTCAGCAAGAGCGGGAGAATGCTGCCAAATACAACACCTTGGGGAAAGTACAGGCTTTCATTGAGAGGGAAAAGGAAATGAAAATTGCTGACTACTATGGCTACGTAATGTAAGAGCTGATGCGATTGTTGGTGCCACCTTGGTTACCAGCTATAGATAGATAGACATAAGTTTCCTCACGTAGACAGGTAGATATAAGTTTCCACACATAGACAGATATAAGTTTCCACAGGTAGATAGATACATATAAGTTTCCACACGTAGATATACCTATCCACACGTAGATTGATAGATATAAGTTCCTCTATTTATTCTGATAGGTTTAAAAACAATAAAACAATAAATATAATAGAATTAATAGCTGAGTAATAAAGAGGTCTTTTGAGTTTTGATATGCTTTTAACTGTGGTTTCTGTTTGGTGGGAGTGAGGATGAAAGGCTGTATGAGAAAGACAGACCTGGAAGGTGGACAGCAGGTCAGGGAAAAGGGAGAAGAACTGGGGAGAGAGGAACGAACTCGGCCCGGGTCAGAGAGGTCAAAGGGGGAGAGATGGTACAGGTTTATTAAAAGGAGCCGGTGTGCGGGAAATGGCAGAAGTAAGAAGCACGTCAGGGTTAAACGCCAGGGTTGACCTTTGAATAGTTGAAGAGGGCAGGAGATGTGTCCAGGTTGAAGAGGAGAAATGTAAAAAGTCTCTCATGAGGGCTCACATCATGTCTCATGACCACCAGCTAAGTTCTTAGAAAACAAGGGATTCAGGACACAACCCCAGACCTTTGGGCTGCCTAATCCATGTATGATAATGGCTGGGGAACGTGAGTACGAATCAGAGACAAATCTGCCAGATGAATGGCAGGGCCTCAGAGCTATTCCGGGACTGAGCCCAGTGCACTGCTGCAGCAGGAGGCCCGCCCACAGCAGGGATTTCAATCCCCATTTATTCAACACCTGCACACCAGGCCCGAGAGCACAGTACAGTACTGCCTGTATCGCTGTGCCGCTTCACTAGTGAGGTTCAGCGATGGACTGAGGTCACCCTGCATGGGGAGGGGCAAGGTTTTGATTTGACGCCTATATGCCTCCAAAGTCCTCGGTACTTCAAGGGCCCTTCGGCAGCCAACCTGACTTGCAGAGCATGGCACCTGGGGCTTAAGGATGGACCAGATCACACTTTGGAGGCGCCTAAATGTTAACTTGATGGGACGGGTCCTCCATCAACGCTGGCGCATGCAGCCTGCTCTAAACATCACTAACAACCTAAGCTAACAAGAAAAATCTCCCTGGAAGCATCTGTTTCTTCGCGTGCAAGCGATGGCAGTGTGTGTGGGCTGGGTTGCCCTGCCACCAACTGCAGGCCGAAGGCTCAGAATGGCCCAGAGGCGCCCCTGAGAAGGCCCCTTGGGGCAGCCCCAGGGAGGGCGACGGACGAGACATGAAAGGCAATGGAGTGGGGAGAGGGGGAGAGGAGAACAGCAGATAGTCACGTTAGGAAAATTGGTAATTTACATTATAAAAAGTTATTGAGATATAATTCACGTACCATAAAATTCACCTCTAGAAACTTTAGTAAAATCAGTGGCATTTAGCACATTCACAAGCTTGTGCAAACATCATCATTACCTAACCCACAGCATTCTCATCATTCCCAAAAGAACCCACCTTACACGTTAGCAGGCACTCCCCATTCCCTCCACTCTGCAGACCCTGGCAGCCTCTACTCTGTTTTCTCTCTCTGTGGATTTGCTCTCCTGGACATTTCACATATATGAAATGATACAGTATGTGACTTTTGTGTCTCACTTCTTTCACTTAGCCTAATGTTTTCAAAATTCATCCATGTTGTACCATATGTGGGTAGCTCATTCCTCTGTATGACTGTATAGTACTCTATTGGGTGGCTCTACCATAGTTGTTTACCCATTCATCTGCTGACGGACATCTGGGTTGTTTCCACTAGTAAAACACATTTATTGAGAGTTTAATCTGTGCCAGGCAACACCAGACTGCTATTCACCCCATTTCACAGAGAAGGAGATAAGCCTAGGGAGTGCAGAGAATTTGCCCAAGTTTGAGCTGGTTAAGGAAGGAGCTGCGGTTTGAACTCAGGGATCAGATTTGAGAGGTAACAGACTCATGTGCTAGAGCATTAGAAAGTCACAGAAGGGAAGCCATGGAAATACCCCCTTTCCCCAAGGCCCTCAGCCCCCTATTTCCCTCCCTCCTTAGAGACAGATGCTTCTGCCACACTGCAGATCCTTCCTGAGAAACTATGTGCACCCCAACATGGGTGCATCACAACATACTGACTTCCCGTCCTGCTGATCTGGACCGTCCCTGCATGGGGTACTACAATTGTGGGCGTGTCTGCATCACTCTTCTCAGAATTGTCCTTTTCTTGCCTATCCTGTTAGACTGCCATGTCCCTAAAATTCTTTTCATCTTTTTTTTGATTTTTAATTTTCCCCCTTATCTTGTTTGTTTCTCTCAGGTACTCTCCATTACGTTCATTCACTCTTGCATTATTTTTAATTTAGCCTTCAATTCTGAAATTTTTTTAAATGTTTAAATTCCGTCTCCAGTTCTACTATCTGATCTAATTCTGATTTATGGTGTTCTTTCATTTTTTTCATATGGTCAATTAATATGCGATAAAACAGCCATGGATATACAATGGGGAAATGACAGCCTGTACAACAGCTGGTGTTGGCAAAACTGGACAGCTACAGGCAAGAGAATGAAACTGGATTACTGCCTAACTCCATACACAAAAGCAAACTCGAAATGGATCAAAGACCTGAATATAAGTGATGAAACCATAAAACTCTTAGGAGAAAACATATGCAAAACTCTCTTGAATATAAAAATGAGCAACTTTTGCATGGACATTATCTCCCCAGGCAAGGGAAATAAAAGCAAAAATGGACAAGTGGGACTCTATCAAACTAAAAAACTTCTGTACAGCAAAGGACATGATAAGTAGAACAAAAAGGCATCCTACAATATGGGACAATATATTCATAAACGACATCTCTGATAAGGGGTTGACGTCCAAAATATATAAAGAGCTCGTGTGCCTCAGCAACCAAAAAGCAAATATCTGGTTAATAAATGGGCAGAGGATCTGAACAGACACTTCTCCAAAGAAGAAATTCAGATGGCCAACTGGCACACGAGAAGATGCTCCACATCGCTAATCATCAGAGACATGCAAATTAAAACCACATTGAGATATCATGTCACACCAGTTAGGATGGCCAAGATTGAAAAGACAAACAACAACAAATGTTGGCGAGGATGTGGAGAAAGGGGAACCCCCCTACACTGCTGGAGGGAATGAAAATTATTGTGGGAAGAAGTATGGAGGTTCCTCAAAAGACTCAAAATAGAAATACCATTTGACCCAGGAATTCCACTCCTGGAATTTACCCTAAGAATGCAGGAGCCCAATTTCAAAAAGACATATGCACTCCTCTGTTTATCACAGCACTATTTACAATAGCCAAGAAATGGAAGCAACCTAAGTATCCATCTGTAGATGAATGGATAAAGAAGATGTGCTACATATACAGAATGGAATATTATTCAGCCATAAGAAGAAAACCAATCTTACTATTTGCAACTACATGGATGGAGCTAGAGGGTATTATGCTCAGTGAAGTGAGTCAGGTGGAGAAAGACAAGTACCAAGTGATTGCACTCATCTGTGGAGTATAAGACCAAAGCAGAAAGTGAAGGATCAAAACAGCAGCAGACTCACAGAACCTAAGAATGAACTAACAGTTACCAAGGGGAAAGGGACTGGGTAGGGTAGGTAGGTAGGGAGGAATAAGGGGATTATTGGACAATATGATTAGCACACACAACACAGGGGAAGGGGAGACACAGGGAAGGAGGAATAGCACAGAAAAGACAGGTAGTGACTCTATCGCATCTTACTAAGCTGATGGACAGTGACTGTAATGGGGTATATGTTGTGGACTTGATAATGGGGGGAATCTTGTAACCACAATGTAACTCATGTAATTGTATATCAATGACACCTTAATAAAATAAGTTAAGTAAATAACATCATTCCCTCTGGAGAGTATAGAGTCTTTCACTTTTTAATGACAGTCCTAATAAACAACTTTTAAATTTTTCTATGAAATAAAATAATAAAAATCAAAGACAACAGCAGTCCCTTTCTTCTGCCTCCTTTTCTTCAGGGCACTGGTTCTCCACCAGGGCAGTTGCGCCCCTCAGAATCCATGAGGTAATGTCCGGAGACATTTTTGGTCGTCACAGTGGGGGAAGAGGTGCTACTGGCATCTAGTGGGTACAGACCAGAGACACTGCTAAACACCCTACAGCACACAGGACAGTCCCCACAGCAAAGAATTATTCCACCCCAGATGTCAATAACACTGACAAACCTTTCGAGTACTATGTGATCAAAAAATCTAATGTGATATAATTGCTACGCATATATCATCTCGGGGAGGTCATATAAGAAACTAGCAAGAGTGATTGTCTCTGGGCAGGGAAGTGAGGGTTTGGGGGGAAAGAGGAGCAGTAAGGAGACTTTGATTTTAAATATACATATGTATTTATATACATATATAAATACACCCTTTTGTGCTTTCTTAATTTTGTATCATATGTACATGTCACCTACTCAAAGAATAATTGAAAAATAACCAAAAAGTGGTCAATGTGGCTCTCGACTGCAATCACAAAAGACTTCCTTCAGCTCACAGAGAATTGGAAAACAAAAAGAACGCGGCCTCTTATGTCGAGTGAATCCTGAGTGAAGAGCTAGAAAATCCAGGTTTATCACTCCAAACTGTGGAACAAAGCATGGCACTAAACCCAGAGAATGGTTCCTTACTTACAGGATGAGAGGATAATGCGCCCAACTCAGAGCACACTGAACTGTGAAGACCAAATGAAGTAAAGGAGGTGAAATACTCTATGAACTGTGAAAAACTACACAAAACATTGTTATCATTATTTTTTAAAGAAGGACATAGTATTATGAAAGAATAAGACTAAAAATGTAAATGAGATACTTTAACATTATTCCCCTCTTAAATTACACATCATTTCATTATCACTGGGGCTTTAGGAGTTGTTCCCTATCAACTGCACTGAAATCTTCTATTTATGTTGCCTACCGAAGATGCTAAGTAACTCAAGGGAAGGTCTTATAAGCCACACAATCTGTAGGCTGTCAATACTTTTTTGATGATTTGCATGATTACAATAAAGGATAAAAGAAAAAAATTTTCCTGAATCATTCCAATTTGCTACAAAATAAGGAGACATGCCGAATCTTGGCTCTGCTAATCTTAATAATAATCCTATGATGGGCTGCCTTAACAGAGAAAAACATTAATCAAAACAAAACCTGTATAATTTAACCACCAACTCTCTTGCCTAACAGCTGGGCCATGGGGACACAGGCCAAAGAGCTAGGTCTCTTACTCATGAAATGATTGAGTCATGAAAATAATACTTTTGGTACTCATGTGTTTGAATGTAAGGACAACCAGTACGTAGGAGTTGCCAGTAAAAATGATCAATACTAATGATGGCATCAAATTCTCCAGTTTCAGCAATTCTGAGCAGAATAAAGGAACGCACAAGAGCAGCATGAATGAGGCATCACTCACCGGAAAAGAAAAAGCAAACCGGAGGTGTCTTACGTGATGTGCTTGTTATAAAGGATGAAGCATGTTCAGGGTTCCCTTCCTCAGAGTAAATGGAGGCCATTCTGATCACCTCGACTCCAAAGCGGAAGTACCGACACGGTAGAATGTCTTCATTTCTTTCCACCGTGCTGCCCATCTGGGTACCAGACCTCACCCAGTCTTCGGGCGGAAGGCTCAGCTCACATCTCCGTGGTCAAACATCAGGACCAAGTTCTGAGCAGAAAAGAGAAAAACAGGTGGCATCGACCATGGCCCCAATTGCCAGTACAGCCTAGCACACAGTGTGTTCATCCCACAAAGCTCTACGTGACAAGGAAAGAAGAGAAAAATACCCTCCGTTATGGTTCGTATCAAGCAAGGTCTCTTTCCCATGAAAAGGCTGAGACCCTCACGGAAGCCCTTATCACAATGGTGAAATGATAGGCCGACTTAAAAACTCACAATCCCTGAGCCAGTAGTACGTGGAACAAGGAATAGAATAAACATCTACATCTTGGGGGAATGAGATACAGTGAACAATCTAGACCTCAGCAGACGGTGGTAAGGACGATGAAAAGAGCTAAAAGAGGACCAGGTGACAGAGGTTAACTGGGTGGCTACTTAAAGTGCATGGTCAGAGAACTCATCTTTCAGAACAGACTTGTAAGCAAGACATGAATGACAAGATGGAGACAGCCAGGTGAAGATCAGGGTAAGAGCATCCCAGGGAGAGGAAAAAACTGGAAAGGTCTTGAGTGGAGCAGTAGATGTTGAGACAGTGTGGCTATATAGGAGCAAGCAAGGAGGAGAGGGGATTTGAGGTCAGAGACACAACAGGGCCCGAGTCACAGTGTAAGCCAGGGTAAGGGGTTTGGAATTTTTAAATCAAAGTGCCATGTGAAGAAATTGGGGAGTTGTAAATGCTCCCATTTTACACGCTCTAATCAATTCTTTAGTTCAATAGAACCAGTTTTTGTTTAAAAAATGTATATATGAGCTGTTGTAAGAATGCAGTAGGTAAGAATGGATGTTGTTCCTGTACTGAGATTGCCCCTCCAGGTGTGACACTCATCACAGGGGTAATAGCAGCCAAGCGACATCTACCTGGAGTCATCCCTGTTTTTGGCTCCCCCAGAAATCTCCTCTGGGCTTATTTGCTTACCCTGATGTTATATCAAGGTAAGAATTTTTTTTCTATTTTTTTCTAGGAGTACCCTGCTGTTCCCCAGGAATGATCAGGTAGGAATAAGCACTCAGGAGCGTGCGAGTAACACTCAAGTATGCCAGAGGTCATATGGAGACTGTTATGTTCAGGGAAAGTGCTCATAGCTAGATGTGGGCACCAAGAGGAAGGAGAACCTCAATTCCTAGCCTGGCCATTGCCTGTCAGGTGAGCTGCTGGAGCCTATTTGCTGATAGAATACCTTCCAGGTTTAGCCTTAATTTCCTGGTTGCATGTAGAAAATTGTCCCATTTTCAGTTTTCCAGTTAATCAGGAAGTGAAGAATGGCAGATGGTCACCTAGGCCAGGGTGTTCTGGCTTGTTTCTGGACCCTATAAAGCCAAGACTGCTGACTGGTTGTCCGAGAGACCAAAAACTCTGGTCAGTATTCACAAACTTCCTCCCTAAAAGGACCAGGTCCTGCTTCCTGTGTCTTAATCATTATCTTGAGAACTGCCAGCACCTGGGCCTATATGTTTTCCAGTCATAGCATTGTAAAGCCTTATGACAGTCTTAACATCTAGCATGTGTGCACACTGTTACTTCGTTAAGTTTAACATGATTTTAAAAAGAGGTAGTTTTTGGAGACACTGCTCAATGGAAGCAGATGCCCCTGGTCCCCACCCCACCAGCTCTGCTTTTGCCTGAATTTCCACAATAAAAGTATCCACGTGCTGGATTTTTTCACTGCTGCCTGAAAAGCTAATGACACAGTCGCTTCAGGGATATGCAAGAAAAATATACACAGCAGGGAGCGGGAGAAATTAGAGACCTGGACACTGGCCTGAGGTAGTTTAACCCCTGTGCAGGGGGTGTAAGCTAGACGGTGAAGGACAGGCCATGTCACCACATTAACAAGCACACAGAGAGGCTTCCAAAACTTGGGTTGAAAAGTGTCCTCAGAGAGTTGAAGTTTTAAACCAAAGTATAAACGTTCATAGTGGTTATATAAAACGTCTCCTGAGACAGAATGATTAGCGGTCTTGAAGGACCATTTTGGAAAGAAGCTGTGCACATGTTCGTACATACAGACACCCACACGCAGAAAGTGCCAGTTTGAATTTGCTGTAAATAACCACCTAAGGCAGGAATTGTGTCAAACAGATCTTTGTGTCCCCGATACCTCGCACTGCCCCTTAATGAAAAAACACTCATTTTCACTGTTTTATTGGTGTTCTGATATTAAAAAGTTACTCAAACTCTCTTCTAGGCAGTAAAAGGGATTGCTGAATACCTCAGCCAATCACGTTTGTGTAGAGAATAACACAAACAAGCGGAAATTTTCATAAGTTTTCCTTCGCCCGAATTAGAATTAGAAACCTGGTTAGTTTAGGCAGGACTGGGCTCAGCAATCCCTCCTTGAACGCTGATTTGCGTGAGTGTGGCGGAGAGGCTATCCAGCAGGAACCCCCACCGCAATCAAAATTATCCTAAAACGGAAAGTTAGCTCGAGTATCAGTCCGTTTAACGGCTCGGTTCCCCCGGTGGCGCCTCGATCTAACGGGAGCCAAACGGCCACCAGCGCGCTCGCTGCTCAGTGGTCGGACTTTCCCCAGGCGGCGGAACGAGCCCCGCTGGGCCCTAAATTCTCCCGAGTGCCGGCGAAAGTCCACAGGCGGGGGCGGGGCGGAACGAGGAGGGCGCCGGATGTGACGATTCCGGAAGTTCGGAGTGTCGTGTTTTGGGAGAGGTGTGGAAGGGTTCCGGGAATGTCGCGGGGGCTGAGCGGGCGCCGACTGTGAAGGGGAGCGGCCGCCGTAAGTGTGGGCCTGCAGCCTTCTCTTGCCGCGCACCTCCTGCCCGGGCCGCCGCGCGCGAGGTCCTTGGTAGCTCCCGTCTCCAGCCGGGCCCAGCGCGTCCCCGTCTGCGGCGCCGGAAGGATCCGGAAACCTTGAACGTTTTGCCCTGGGGTGGCAACTTGGGCCTGACTGCTTTTGAAAAGGGAGCCTCAAGTAGTTGTCAGGCGGCCCGTCTAGACAGTATACGCCCCCTGCGCCCTTCAGGCCTTTAGGCCACCTTCCTCCCGTTTCTGCTGACGCTGCATCTCCTCTTAGGGATGTTGCCCAGCCCTGTAGTACCAGGTACCGCTCTAGCCTCGGAAGGGGATTTCATTCTCCTCCCAAAAGATCCTCTCCAGAGAGGTAGTGATGAGATAGGGACCATGGGCTTTTGACAGAATAGGGTGAAGGACTCTGGAAAAAGCAAGGCAGGATATTTACAGTCAGAGCAATGTAACTACATGCAAGGAAACCCCCTACCAAAACTCTGTTGAACATAAAGCTCTAGAGTTATTCTTCAGTGAGATCAGTTAATCCCCAGGTAAAGAACTACCAAAACTCTGTTGAACATAAAGCTCTAGAGTTATTCTTCAGTGAGATCAGTTAATCCCCAGATAAAGAAGAGTAGCACATGTTTTTATTATGCTGATCATTTGTAATCATGTGTAAGAGTCACTTTAGCATGCTAAAAGGCCCAGGCATGTGTGTTCTTTCCTCCTTCAGATCTGATGAGGTGATTTTGCAAACTGGGCAACTAATTTAGCATGCAGACCCAGCTGTAAACAACATAATAAAAGGCAGGAAGTATTCCACCTTAAAGATAACATTGCATTTTAACACCCAGGAAATTTAAGAAGTAAGATTTTTTAACTTACTCTTTAGCAAACAGACAATACCTCAGCCCACTTGGGGGCTGGGCAGGTGGCATTTTGATATGCTCCTAGACCAAGACGCCAGTATCCCAGGGAGAAATCAGAGCAGTTAATTTCTTGTGTTAAGTTAATTTTTAATATTCAGGGACCACTTAACAAGTCCACACCCCTAATCCTTTTATTCAGGTCCCAAAAATTCTCAACTGCCTATAAAAGCCCTAGACAATGCAACACTATGGGCTCTCTTGTCCCCTCCTGGTGCGGGCCAGGAGCTCTGTCTGTCCTCTCACTGTATCTCTCAGTAGAAGTCTCCCTAGCTCTCCTACCATGACTGTTTGCTAAGTTCATTCTTCAACTCCGCAAACAGGAACCCCAGCATCAGTGAGCACCCTCTGCTTTAGTTTGCTTTGATCGGCTCTGGACTGTTTTCAAATTAGGCAACTTGGGGACGTTTTAGATTTGCTAGTGGCTTTCTGAGCCCCTAAAAAGGCTTGGTGGGAGATGGGATGCCTCTGTGTCCCTCGTCATCTCTACAGCTTTTTGTACTATTGGTGGGTGTTTTAGAGAGCTAGTTTGGTGCAAGAAGCATGACCTAGGGATTGAACTGGCCGAGGGAAGGCTATCTCTGAGGGACGGTTAGAGTGGAACCCAGAGAAACTGGATAGACAAGTGATTGGTGAGGATTTCTAGGCAGATCAGAATCCTGACTGAAGTGATGCCGGGGTTCTTGTTCACGAAGCTGGAGAATGAGCTTCACAAACAGTCAAGGTAGGAGAGCAAGTTACAGGTGTTTATTTAGAGATAAAGTGAAAAGACAGAGCTCCCGGCTCACACCAGGAGGGGACAAGAGTCCAGGGTGGTGCGTTGTCTAGAGGGTTTTATAGGCAGATGAGGATATTTCGAGAACCTGAAAAAAGATTAGGGGTGAGGACTTATTAAGCGGTCCCAGAATATTTACAAGTAACTTAACATAAGGAATTTCCTGCCTTGATTTCTTTCTGGGATATTGGCATCTTGGTTTAGGAGCATATCAAAAGACCACCTGCCCAGCCCCCAAGGTGGGCTGAGGTACTGTCTGTTTGCTAAAGAGTAAGTTAAAAATCTTTCTCCTTAAATTTCCGGGGTGTTAAAATGCAATGTTATCTTTAAGGTGGAATACTTCCTGCCTTTTATTATGTTGTTTACAGCTGGGTCTGCATGCTAAATTAGTTGCCCAGTTTGCAAAATCACCTCATCAGATCTGAAGGAGGAAAGAACACACATGCCTGGGCCTTTTAGCATGCTAAAGTGACTCTTACACATGATTACAAATGATGAACATAATAAAAACATGTGCTACTCTTCTTTATCTGGGGAATATTAACTGATCTCCCTGAAGAATAACTCGAGCTTAATGTTCAACACAGAGATTTGGTAGGAGTTTCCTTGCATGTAGTTACACTGCTCTGACTGTAAATATCCTGCCATGCTTTTTCCAGAGGCCCTCACCCTATTCTGTGCAAGCCCATGGTCCCTGTCTCACTAAGGTGTGCTGTATTTCGATGTGTATCAGGTACCCAGATTCTTTTTGGAAATGGTGTATAGTTATATCTGATTAGAAGTTGGAATCCGATTTGAACAGCAACAATATCTAGAAAGATTATAGAATTGCTGCAGCTTGAGACCCAGGGAGGGAAACTGCCAGGTTTTTTGTTGGTTTGCCTTTGGCATTGCAAGTTACTTTTGTGCCCTTTTGTTTTTCAAAGAGTGCTTAGTCTTTGAAGATAGATTTGAATAAATTGTTTCCAAGATCTAAGTTCCTTGCCCTGATATGAGGAATATAATGTTGTAGATTGACTGGAATAGTGGTTTAGTGAGCAGAGTTAGAATTATGAGCATTCATTCTGAGACCAGTTCCTTTAACTTGTGCTCAAATATGAAAAAAGTACACCATAGAAAAATGTCAGTTGCTCTCACATTAAATACCAATGATGAAACTGAGGTCAGTTAGCAATTACCATGACAGTTCATTGAGTATACTCTGTCATGGAGTGGATTGAAGTGGGTATCGGGGAAGAGAAATAATGCAAAAACTTTAAGATACTGTCCCTCTTTTTATGGTTCTGATGGCAGAGCCACCTAATGATAGTTAATGATTAGCATGCAAAGTAGATGTAAGTTTTATTCCTTGTTCCACCTACTTCAGGCTCAGGGATTGTGAGTTTTTGAGTCTGCCTATCCTTTCACCATTGTGATAAGGGCTTCCGTGAGGGTCTCAGCCTTTTCATGGGAAAGAGACCTTGCTTGATACGAACCATAACGGAGGGTATTTTTCTCTTCTTTCCTTGTCACGTAGAGCTTTTTGGGATGAACACACTGTGTGCTAGGCTGTGCTGGCCAATGGGGCCATGGTCGATGCCACCTGTTTTTCTCTTTTCTGCTCAGAACTTGGTCCTGATGTTTGACCACGGAGATGTGAGCTGAGCCTTCCGCCCGAAGACTGGGTGAGGTCTGGTACCCAGATGGGCAGCACGGTGGAAAGAAATGAAGACATTCTACCGTGTCGGTACTTCCGCTTTGGAGTCGAGGTGATCAGAATGGCCTCCATTTACTCTGAGGAAGGGAACCCTGAACAGGCTTCATCCTTTATAACAAGCACATCACGTAAGACACCTCCGGTTTGCTTTTTCTTTTCCGGTGAGTGATGCCTCATTCATGCTGCTCTTGTGCGTTCCTTTATTCTGCTCAGAATTGCTGAAACTGGAGAATTTGATGCCATCATTAGTATTGATCATTTTTACTGGCAACTCCTACGTACTGGTTGTCCTTACATTCAAACACATGAGTACCAAAAGTATTATTTTCATGACTCAATCATTTCATGAGTAAGAGACCTAGCTCTTTGGCCTGTGTCCCCATGGCCCAGCTGTTAGGCAAGAGAGTTGGTGGTTAAATTATACAGGTTTTGTTTTGATTAATGTTTTTCTCTGTTAAGGCAGCCCATCATAGGATTATTATTAAGATTAGCAGAGCCAAGATTCGGCATGTCTCCTTATTTTGTAGCAAATTGGAATGATTCAGGAAAATTTTTTTCTTTTATCCTTTATTGTAATCATGCAAATCATCAAAAAAGTATTGACAGCCTACAGATTGTGTGGCTTATAAGACCTTCCCTTGAGTTACTTAGCATCTTCGGTAGGCAGCATAAATAGAAGATTTCAGTGCAGTTGATAGGGAACAACTCCTAAAGCCCCAGTGATAATGAAATGATGTGTAATTTAAGAGGGGAATAATGTTAAAGTATCTCATTTACATTTTTAGTCTTATTCTTTCATAATACTATGTCCTTCTTTAAAAAATAATGATAACAATGTTTTGTGTAGTTTTTCACAGTTCATAGAGTATTTCACCTCCTTTACTTCATTTGGTCTTCACAGTTCAGTGTGCTCTGAGTTGGGCGCATTATCCTCTCATCCTGTAAGTAAGGAACCATTCTCTGGGTTTAGTGCCATGCTTTGTTCCACAGTTTGGAGTGATAAACCTGGATTTTCTAGCTCTTCACTCAGGATTCACTCGACATAAGAGGCCGCGTTCTTTTTGTTTTCCTTCTGGTAATTCTCTGTGAGCTGAAGGAAGTCTTTTGTGATTGCAGTCGAGAGCCACATTGACCACTTTTTGGTTATTTTTCAATTATTCTTTGAGTAGGTGACATGTACATATGATACAAAATTAAGAAAGCACAAAAGGGTGTATTTATATATGTATATAAATACATATGTATATTTAAAATCAAAGTCTCCTTACTGCTCCTCTTTCCCCCCAAACCCTCACTTCCCTGCCCAGAGACAATCACTCTTGCTAGTTTCTTATATGACCTCCCCGAGATGATATATGCGTAGCAATTATATCACATTAGATTTTTTGATCACATAGTACTCGAAAGGTTTGTCAGTGTTATTGACATCTGGGGTGGAATAATTCTTTGCTGTGGGGACTGTCCTGTGTGCTGTAGGGTGTTTAGCACTGTCTCTGGTCTGTACCCACTAGATGCCAGTAGCACCTCTTCCCCCACTGTGACGACCAAAAATGTCTCCGGACATTACCTCATGGATTCTGAGGGGCGCAACTGCCCTGGTGGAGAACCAGTGCCCTGAAGAAAAGGAGGCAGAAGAAAGGGACTGCTGTTGTCTTTGATTTTTATTATTTTATTTCATAGAAAAATTTAAAAGTTGTTTATTAGGACTGTCATTAAAAAGTGAAAGACTCTATACTCTCCAGAGGGAATGATGTTATTTACTTAACTTATTTTATTAAGGTGTCATTGATATACAATTACATGAGTTACATTGTGGTTACAAGATTCCCCCCATTATCAAGTCCACAACATATACCCCATTACAGTCACTGTCCATCAGCTTAGTAAGATGCGATAGAGTCACTACCTGTCTTTTCTGTGCTATTCCTCCTTCCCTGTGTCTCCCCTTCCCCTGTGTTGTGTGTGCTAATCATATTGTCCAATAATCCCCTTATTCCTCCCTACCTACCTACCCTACCCAGTCCCTTTCCCCTTGGTAACTGTTAGTTCATTCTTAGGTTCTGTGAGTCTGCTGCTGTTTTGATCCTTCACTTTCTGCTTTGGTCTTATACTCCACAGATGAGTGCAATCACTTGGTACTTGTCTTTCTCCACCTGACTCACTTCACTGAGCATAATACCCTCTAGCTCCATCCATGTAGTTGCAAATAGTAAGATTGGTTTTCTTCTTATGGCTGAATAATATTCCATTCTGTATATGTAGCACATCTTCTTTATCCATTCATCTACAGATGGATACTTAGGTTGCTTCCATTTCTTGGCTATTGTAAATAGTGCTGTGATAAACAGAGGAGTGCATATGTCTTTTTGAAATTGGGCTCCTGCATTCTTAGGGTAAATTCCAGGAGTGGAATTCCTGGGTCAAATGGTATTTCTATTTTGAGTCTTTTGAGGAACCTCCATACTTCTTCCCACAATAATTTTCATTCCCTCCAGCAGTGTAGGGGGGTTCCCCTTTCTCCACATCCTCGCCAACATTTGTTGTTGTTTGTCTTTTCAATCTTGGCCATCCTAACTGGTGTGACATGATATCTCAATGTGGTTTTAATTTGCATGTCTCTGATGATTAGCGATGTGGAGCATCTTCTCGTGTGCCAGTTGGCCATCTGAATTTCTTCTTTGGAGAAGTGTCTGTTCAGATCCTCTGCCCATTTATTAACCAGATATTTGCTTTTTGGTTGCTGAGGCACACGAGCTCTTTATATATTTTGGACGTCAACCCCTTATCAGAGATGTCGTTTATGAATATATTGTCCCATATTGTAGGATGCCTTTTTGTTCTACTTATCATGTCCTTTGCTGTACAGAAGTTTTTTAGTTTGATAGAGTCCCACTTGTCCATTTTTGCTTTTATTTCCCTTGCCTGGGGAGATAATGTCCATGCAAAAGTTGCTCATTTTTATATTCAAGAGAGTTTTGCATATGTTTTCTTCTAAGAGTTTTATGGTTTCATCACTTATATTCAGGTCTTTGATCCATTTCGAGTTTGCTTTTGTGTATGGAGTTAGGCAGTAATCCAGTTTCATTCTCTTGCCTGTAGCTGTCCAGTTTTGCCAACACCAGCTGTTGTACAGGCTGTCATTTCCCCATTGTATATCCATGGCTCTTTTATCGCATATTAATTGACCATATGAAAAAAATGAAAGAACACCATAAATCAGAATTAGATCAGATAGTAGAACTGGAGACGGAATTTAAACATTTAAAAAAATTTCAGAATTGAAGGCTAAATTAAAAATAATGCAAGAGTGAATGAACGTAATGGAGAGTACCTGAGAGAAACAAACAAGATAAGGGGGAAAATTAAAAATCAAAAAAAAGATGAAAAGAATTTTAGGGACATGGCAGTCTAACAGGATAGGCAAGAAAAGGACAATTCTGAGAAGAGTGATGCAGACACGCCCACAATTGTAGTACCCCATGCAGGGACGGTCCAGATCAGCGGGACGGGAAGTCAGTATGTTGTGATGCACCCATGTTGGGGTGCACATAGTTTCTCAGGAAGGATCTGCAGTGTGGCAGAAGCATCTGTCTCTAAGGAGGGAGGGAAATAGGGGGCTGAGGGCCTTGGGGAAAGGGGGTATTTCCATGGCTTCCCTTCTGTGACTTTCTAATGCTCTAGCACATGAGTCTGTTACCTCTCAAATCTGATCCCTGAGTTCAAACCGCAGCTCCTTCCTTTACCAGCTCAAACTTGGGCAAATTCTCTGCACTCCCTAGGCTTATCTCCTTCTCTGTGAAATGGGGTGAATAGCAGTCTGGTGTTGCCTGGCACAGATTAAACTCTCAATAAATGTGTTTTACTAGTGGAAACAACCCAGATGTCCGTCAGCAGATGAATGGGTAAACAACTATGGTAGAGCCACCCAATAGAGTACTATACAGTCATACAGAGGAATGAGCTACCCACATATGGTACAACATGGATGAATTTTGAAAACATTAGGCTAAGTGAAAGAAGTGAGACACAAAAGTCACATACTGTATCATTTCATATATGTGAAATGTCCAGGAGAGCAAATCCACAGAGAGAGAAAACAGAGTAGAGGCTGCCAGGGTCTGCAGAGTGGAGGGAATGGGGAGTGCCTGCTAACGTGTAAGGCGGGTTCTTTTGGGAATGATGAGAATGCTGTGGGTTAGGTAATGATGATGTTTGCACAAGCTTGTGAATGTGCTAAATGCCACTGATTTTACTAAAGTTTCTAGAGGTGAATTTTATGGTACGTGAATTATATCTCAATAACTTTTTATAATGTAAATTACCAATTTTCCTAACGTGACTATCTGCTGTTCTCCTCTCCCCCTCTCCCCACTCCATTGCCTTTCATGTCTCGTCCGTCGCCCTCCCTGGGGCTGCCCCAAGGGGCCTTCTCAGGGGCGCCTCTGGGCCATTCTGAGCCTTCGGCCTGCAGTTGGTGGCAGGGCAACCCAGCCCACACACACTGCCATCGCTTGCACGCGAAGAAACAGATGCTTCCAGGGAGATTTTTCTTGTGAGCTTAGGTTGTTAGTGATGTTTAGAGCAGGCTGCATGCGCCAGCGTTGATGGAGGACCCGTCCCATCAAGTTAACATTTAGGCGCCTCCAAAGTGTGATCTGGTCCATCCTTAAGCCCCAGGTGCCATGCTCTGCAAGTCAGGTTGGCTGCCGAAGGGCCCTTGAAGTACCGAGGACTTTGGAGGCATATAGGCGTCAAATCAAAACCTTGCCCCTCCCCATGCAGGGTGACCTCAGTCCATCGCTGAACCTCACTAGTGAAGCGGCACAGCGATACAGGCAGTACTGTACTGTGCTCTCGGGCCTGGTGTGCAGGTGTTGAATAAATGGGGATTGAAATCCCTGCTGTGGGCGGGCCTCCTGCTGCAGCAGTGCACTGGGCTCAGTCCCGGAATAGCTCTGAGGCCCTGCCATTCATCTGGCAGATTTGTCTCTGATTCGTACTCACGTTCCCCAGCCATTATCATACATGGATTAGGCAGCCCAAAGGTCTGGGGTTGTGTCCTGAATCCCTTGTTTTCTAAGAACTTAGCTGGTGGTCATGAGACATGATGTGAGCCCTCATGAGAGACTTTTTACATTTCTCCTCTTCAACCTGGACACATCTCCTGCCCTCTTCAACTATTCAAAGGTCAACCCTGACGTTTAACCCTGACTGACGTGCTTCTTACTTCTGCCATTTTCCGCCCGCCGGCTCCTTTTAATAAACCTGTACCATCTCTCCCCCTTTGACCTTCCTGACCCGGGGCCAAGTTCCTTCCTCTCTCCCCAGTTCTTCTCCCTTTTCTCTGACCTGCTGTCCACCTTCCAGGTCTGTCTTTCTCATATAGCCTTTCATCCCCACTCCCACCAAAGAGAAACCACAGTTAAAAGCATATCAAAACTCAAAAGGCCTCTTTATTACTCAGCTATTAATTCTATTATATTTATTGTTTTATTGTTTTTAAACCTATCAGAATAAATAGAGGAACTTATATCTATCAATCTACGTGTGGATAGGTATATCTACGTGTGGAAACTTATATGTACCTATCTACCTGTGGAAACTTATATATGTCTATCTATGTGTGGAAACTTATATCTATGTGTCTACGTGTGGACACTTATGTCTATCTACAGTTGGTAACCAAAGTGGCACCAACAATCCCATCAGCTGTTACATTACGTAGCCATAGTAGTCAGCCATTTCCATTTCCTTTTCCCTCTCAATGAAAGCCTGTACTTTCCCCAAAGTGGTGTATTTGGCAGCATTCTCACGCTCTTGCTGAGCCCGCCTCTTCATAGCCTCCCGCTCTGGCCTCTGCTCTTCTGTGATGGGCTTTGACATCACTGGCCCAGAAATATCGGGTTTCCTCCATGGACGTGGTTGGAAGCAGAATTCTTGGGGTGGAAGCTGCGTTTGAGGCTTGGGTGGAGGCTGGTGCTGGGGCACAGCAGTGGGAATGGGCTCCTGCTGGAGAGAAGTGCCAGATGATGTTCTGTAGGGCACAGGTCTAGAAGCAGCAGACTGGGTGACACTAGGCTGGGTGGAGTTGGTCGAGATTGGACCCAGAGATGAGCAGGCAGCATCTGTCAGATGTGCAGGTGCTTGCCGGGACGAACTGACTGCAGTATGTCGAGGTGCGTCAGTAGATCCAGGCCGGGTAGAGGAGGCCAAAGCTGGCCGGTGTGAGGCTAGAGACTGTGGCCTCCGGGGAACTCGACGAGCTTGAGGCTTGTCCTCAGTCAGAAAAGGCAAAGGCACCAACTTGACCTTCCCAGGAGGTGGCCGTTCATCCAGGGATGGAGATGGACACTGTTTTCTGACACTGGCATCTGGTGTCTGGGCTTCGGCATGAGGTTTCTCAAGACCTTTACCGTCCTGTGGAGTATTCAGCCACGGTTTGGTGGCCGGGGGTGGCCGGGGGTCTTTGGGGTTCCTTGAATTTCCCAGGGTCTGGGAAGAAGAGAATCCAGTTTCCTTATCAGTCTTCTTCCCCAGTGCATGAAAAACCTGCACAGACTCCAGCATGTGCATGGCTAGCCTGCTTCGAGGGTTTTTAAAGTTCTCTTGGCTGAGCTCAGGTTGATTTTTCTTCCGCTTCATCCTGGGAATGGTTGGCTTTTCTTCTGCCCTGACTCTGCTCCTGGACTGCTTACCCTCTTCAGCTTTCTTGGAGTTGCTTTTTCTGGTTCTTTTTGTCTTTTCCTGTTCACGGCTCCTAGTTTTGCTGGTCCTGCCTGATGCAGCTTTTAGAGATTGGCGGTTAGAATGCTTGGCCGTGTTCACGGGAGCCTTGTCGCCGTCCGCAACACCGCAGATACTCACATCGCCCCGTAACACACCCTCCGGGTCCTTTGGCTGGATTTTGGCCTCGGGAGCAGCACTGAGAGGCTCGGAGGCTTTATGTTTGTTCTTCCTGGCTTGACCAGGGGACCCCTTTTCCGTACGTGACCTTTCCCGTACCTGGTTTAACTCGACGGCTCTGGCATCTTTGGTTTTGATCACCTTGGGACCTTTGGACTGATCAGGGTCTTTCCAGGAACGGAAGAGCTGAGGAAGGTGACTCTCCTCCACCAGGGCAGCAATGTTAGCAAACCTGCCGCTCGATTCAGTCTCATTTCCAAGTGTCCCTTGGTCCTCGGGGCTCAGGCTGTTCTTTCCCAGATGAGTGTTTTCAGAACCAGGCTGCTTCTCTTGGCCGAGGGGATCAATGCAGGCCAGGAGCTGGTGAAAATCAGGGATTTGTAAAGGGAGGAATGCATCGTCTTGGTTTTCTGTTGGGATCTGGGAGGCATCCAGAGGCTTTGAAAGCTTGGTTCTAATATCACCCAAAGTGTTATTCTCTGTCTGTTCCTCATTTGTAGCTGGAAGGAGTGCCAAGGGATTACTGGACCTCTGGACTGAAGCTGTCACTGAAATGCCCCCAACCTCAGGTGTTGGGTTACTCTCAAGTGTGTGGAGATTCCTGCTGCCGCGGGTCTTGGGGAATTCTGGAGTCTGTAGCACACAAAATGTCTGGCTTGGAGGCTGCAAACCCAGGGAAGTGTCCATCTTCAGGGAAGTCTCCATCACTACAAAGGAACAAGGAAGAAGTCAGTCTTTGGTAAGTGAGATGCTTCTAGACACAACACAGCAATCAGGCACCGTTCAACACGGACAAGACTTTTCTACTCGGTCTTAAGAATCACGGGCAGCACCCTGTGCTAGGAGATAGAGGAGGCAACTGTTCTAGCTCTTATTGGTGATCATTTGATGTCACTGTTGCTTGGTTTCCTTTGTACTTCGTAGGGTTTTTGGAAGTCAAATAAAAGGAAAAGGTGATTTTTAAAATATGAAATGTTTTACAAGGCCTTGCAGTCTTATATGGCATCTTCGATCCTCTCTGCTTTCCTGAGACGTTAAAGAACACCTCACCCCATAGATTAAGAGAGAGAATGGAGCTCTTCCTGATGAAATATATAAGCAAGGACAGATGCATAGCCTGCTTGCTTTGGACAAGATGCCAGAATACAAGGTCTTAAATCCTGGTGTTAATTAAGGAAGTGAGGGAAAGTTAAACTGGTACTAGCATAGTACATGAAATGCCTCCCAAGCATCAGGAATAGATCAGGAAAAGGGAGTTCCTTGCAGTGTGGGAGTATGCAGGGGAACTGATCGACTAGGGCCGTGGAAAGCATGGTATCCCTTGGTACGCTCTTGGGTTTTCTGTGCATGTGGCATAGACGGCTGTTACACTGTCCCGCCTGCCCACCTCTATTAGGTCTGGAAATGAAGAGCACTGAGGAAGGGTGGTGGTTATTAAAGTCTCAGGACTTAAATCTACCTGTCTGTGGACTCACTCCTTTCCAGCTGCAGGTTTGCCCTTTCTTTTGAATGCTGACCTTATTCCTCTCCCTGCTTGCTGTTTGCACTCACCTTGAAAACGTGGTTGTGTGATGGTTTGAGCAGGCGCAGAGTAGTAGGTTCCAGATGTGGAGCCTGGTGGTAGGGTATCTGCCGGCTGAACCTCCTTTAGCACCATCACCATTTCTGGTTGAGGGGCAGAGGCCCTACTTCCCATGTATGATGTCACAGAGCCATAGGACTGCAGGCAGGGGCCCAGTTCTCCAGATAGCAGAGGCCGCAGTGTGCCTTGATCGTAATAACCTACCTGGCTCCCTTGCTGGTAAAGAAGTGACAGGCTATGTCCCTGATTTGGAATGTGAGATGGTGTTCCCTGAACAAGGCTGGCAGAAAGTGATGGATACAGAGGGACTGTGTTATTGGCATCTGAAGTGTTACCATATTGGGTTGCCACAGACATGGCTGTGTTCTGTTCAGTGACGGTCACAGTGAAGTCTCCAAGGGAAGAGGACTTCTTTTCAGTGCTTCCTGTGATAACCCAGTCCAAACCACATGGGTAGGAAGCAGCTGAAGTGGAGATCTGGCTCTGGCCAGTAACTCCAGTCAACATACTTGTGCCAGAATGTTGGTAAAGGTAGGCACTACCCATGAGTGTCTGGAAAGAGGTGCCAGAGGCTGGTGGCAGCAGCCATGTCAAACTGGCATTGGGAGCAGAGACCCTGGAGAAGTTGCAGGCACTTCCTGTTAAGGAAGAAGCCGCATGGCTCACCACGGGAAGAGGGAGCTGCAGAGAACGTGGAGTTCCAAGTAAAGATGGATTTTGGAAATTTTCTGTAGGGAAAAAAATCAGAGAGGTTGAAAATTCTCTGTTGGAGGAGTAGCATTACCTTAAGGTTGCTGCTGTCAGGAAGACTCTAATACCAACTCACTGGACATAGCAGGAACCAGTCCGTTTCTGATGGCTGTCAGTGCCAGAGCAGTCTGGTACCCTTCGGCACTCACTGCCCATGCTCCCAGCTTGGGCAGTTGTGCAGAAGACCCAGGAGAGGGGTTCCTAATGGTTCTCTAGGCTAGAAGCAACCTTCTCCCTGCCCTTCTTCCCTGTGAGCCTGCATTAGTATCCTCTCCTGTGCTATTTCCTAGAATTGAAGCATTTTAGAAGTGGAAGGTCCCTCAAGAACTACTAACATTCTTGTTTTACAAGTGAGGAAACTGAGGCTTAGAGAGGTCAGATGGGCTTGTTCAAGTTCTCCCATTCTGGTAGTGTCATTACCAGGTTTCGGGACCCTAGGTATCCTGACTTTCTTGCCAGGACTCTGCTCTGAGCATTACACTGCCAGAAACCAGGAAAATTAGAACTTTTCATATGGGCGGGGTTTTTTTCTTTTTTTTTTTTGTCCATTGGAAAATAGCACAGCTGCTCCCGTTGTAATCCTCAGTGTCTCATTTTGCCTGTGCAGTTCACATGCTCTTACCCAGAGTTCACGTATCACTTAGTCCAGTTGGTAAATTGAAGGGTCCACTCTTACCGTCTTCAAGCCAGGTTTCTGATCCTCCCTCAAAATGACTACCTGATAGTGAGTTTCTCAAAAAGTGCTTTTTGAGAGAAAAAACTTACTTTTCCTCTCTGTGAGCTTCAGGTTATTCATCTATAAAATGGTTACAGTAGTAACAATAATGACAGCAATAAATCATACATGTATAAAAACGATATTTTACATATGATTTATATAGAGGAAAGTATAATAAGTTCTGGAAAGATAATGAGAAAAGTTATGGAAAACACGTATCACAAAACAAAAGATATATGTATGGAGCAAGCATTAAAGGATAAGTTTACTAATAAATGGAGTTCTGTATCTTATGT
>JAVSCE010003497.1:0-47351 GCA_032199065.1 Smutsia gigantea | reverse complement strand
GTTCCTCAAAGAGGAAGACAGCCTGGGGTTGCATTACCTCCTCTCTAGAACGGGTGTTGAAGTTTTGCTTATAGGGCCCCTTGTGCTGGTGTCTGAGAGCTCACACCAGCTTATCCCCGTCTTGCTTCAGGGCGCTCCTTTGGCCTCGGAGCACAGGCGGTTGGCATGGGGGGTGGGTTGCCTGCCCCATTGCGCTGCTGTAGCTGAAGAGCGTTCTGCTGGGCAGCTTGGAGGTACCTGAGCCCCAAACACTGTCTTCTCCTGCCAGAGGCTGGCAGTAGCTGTAGGTGTAGTTGAGACCTTTTCTGCCTCTGCTGTGTTCTTGCTGCTCAGGGTGGGGAGGGACTAACAGCTGGTGGGAGGGGACCTGGGGGCCAAGAGAACTGGTGAGACTCAAGGTGGCTCCTCTGAACCGGACTTCAAGGTTGGTTGCTGTGGGCACATCCCTTCTATGCTGCTACCCTTGTGGTCTTGCGGTCTCCTGGCCCCTGGTGGACCCCTCCGTTGGCCCTGCTCTCTGGTTCACCCCTCTCCTTTCCACAGAGCTCGTCCGCATGGTGCTGAATGGCTGAGGACATTCCGCGTGTGCCCGGAGCCGTGTGTGAGACTGTGCGCCCCAAAGGCTTCCTAGGTTCCCTTGTCACAGTACCTTTCCCAGCTTGTCTCTTGGATATTTGCTGTCAGCACTCACTAAATAAACTTGCTGTATCCTAAATTCAGTTCTGCTTTCCTAAGCAGGGTAAGCCATCTTTGCCTCATTTAAAAAATTCCGGCCCATTCTTACATGCTACAAAGGCTGCCCCTTGGGGCTGGGGTTAGACTAGTGAAGCCGTAAATCCCTACAGGATCAAGGCTGGCTGTCCTGTTCCACCCCGTATCAGGCCAAGTCCTCTCCATGCCCTCACCCTCCCCAGCAATGAAGGCATTGTGTGGGGGAAGCTGGGAGTGTTACTGGAACTAAAGCTAGGCTGTATTAGCTCGGCCTGAGCCTGTCTGTCATGTCACACTGGCAGGGCTAGGGGCCAATAATAAAAGAAGTAGAAGGGATGCCTGCCTAATAAGGGTAGGAATGAAGCCTGAATTACTTCTGAAAGGATAAATATACAAATCTCCAGGTTGTGAGGATGTCCTTCCAAGTCTTAAGAGTGCTATTTTTAGGGCAGGTGAGAGCCTCTGCCCAGCACCCAGTCCTGGCAGCTGGCAGCTTTCAGCCTGTTGTGGAGACAGGCCTGGTGTCAGGGCCTGTGGCTTGCCGACCACCTCTACAGCTCAGGTGAATGCCCCAGGGAAGGACTTCAGACCTGTCCCCCTGCCTGACAGCCACAGGTAAGAACAGAAGGCACCCACAAGATGGAACTGAAAGCAAATTAATTTATAAAAAAAAAAAAAGGAAAAGAAAATTTACAGAAAACTTTTGAACAGAAGAAAGGTGCCAAGACGCAGAAGAGGAGCAGGAACATGAGGAACAAGGCCTGGTGGGAGGGACCAAGAATTGGTGGAGCCTAGAATACGTTTGCCTTCACATCAGGGATGAAGGGGAGAGCTGGTACAGGAGGCACTGGAATTCGTGGGGCAGAGCCCAGCCACCACCTGGGGGCTGGTACTGCCCTGGCTCACGCTTCTCTCACCTGCTGCCCCCAGATTTTCCATGGAACCCCTGGCTACCAGTCGAGGTTCCGATGGTCTTGGGAGAGGGAAGAGGTTGGAGGTTGACTCACCAAGTCACAATAAGGAGGTGCTTAAGTGCTTTTTGAAAATTTAAGGTTTTTAGGCTCTCCCCCACCCCCGCATCTCGCAGTTCCCCTCTCCATGTCTTCAGGAGCCCACTGATAGGGCCCAGGTGCCTCATTCCTCTGATTACCTGCCACAGGGGTCCCCAGGATATGCCCCCCACCGTACACATACTCTGGCATAAACTATGCAGGTAACTTTGAAATAAAAACAAGACTGACATTCAGAGGGGAAGGGGTCATTAGCTGACCTGGGGTGGCCTGACAGCAACGCTGAGGAGGCAGTAGGAGGGATTAGAGGAGCAAACTGGAGGGGTGGCTTGGCAGTAACAAGGGCTGGAGGAGACAGATTCAGCACCCTATTCTATCCCCAGAACCTTCCCGAAAACTCACCTCCCTCCTCCACAAAATGTAAAAGTTGGTTTGTTTTTTTTTAGTGGGTGCAAGGAGTTCCAATGTGGCTTTTTAACTCTTTTAAAGTTTTTTTTTTCCCTATAAAAAATGCAGTAGTTTTGAGGGGCGCACCCTTAGAAGTGGTTAATTAGAACCTTGTATGAACTCCTTCCCCCAGCCCCTCCTCTGGGGCAAGTCCCCATCCTATGCTCTCTCCCAGCCATTAGAAACAACTTTTAAACAGAAGTCCTTGAATACTCCGGTATTAAAATCATGTCTGACAGGCATGGTGGGAGCCCTGGAGGGGCAGGAGGAGTTTTCCTTACGTAGTGATGAACTCTGTAGGCTGGGGAAGGGTCCCAATGGTGGGGGGAGGACTGTTCCTGGAACCTGGATCTCCATAGGGGTGAGGGGGGGAGATGTCTGGCTGGCTCCTCACTGTGGAGGTGGCACAGGGGCGACTGTGCCTGGGCTCGGGGCTGTGGGGTCTGGAGGCAGGGGGGTGCCTGGGTCTGTGGAGAAAAGGAAGATCAATCAGCTAGGAGCAGGAGAGAGGGCTCCAGACCCAGGCCTCCAGACATCAGAACTGGGCACAGCATGCAGCGGGCAGGTGGATGGATGGGGTGCCCATGACATACAGCTTCCTTTCCCCAGTCCCCTCTCCCCTCACTGAACATACCCCACACCCTCCTCCAGCCCCCACAGGTAAAGGGACATTTGAGCGTGACAGGATGAGCAGAGGAACACCAATAGTCATGCAAACAGGCAGCCATCTCTCAGGTTTACTACTGAGGTGCTCTGTGCCACAGGACTCCTCCGTGACCCACCAGTGAAAGGCCCCAACGTCATCCCAGAGGTGGCAGCTGCCAGGCTGGGGGATGGTGGAGGACACCAGAGAGGCCCTTCCTCCTGGATTCTAACTTTACCAGAGCATTCAGAAAGGGCTGTGGAAGCGCTAGTACTGGAGCCCTTCCCCACCTGCCCTCCGTCCCTCCACGTGGACCCCTTTCCCTCACCCTTCTCCCCTCCAGGACCCTTCTCACCTGGCAGTGGGCTGGCACTGGGCAGGAGGTTGCCCTGAACAGCTGCCACAATGGCAGGGCTCTGGGCTGCGGCGGATCCGAGCCCCGGCCCGAGAGGCAAGGAAGATGGCATGGTGGTGGTCGCCGGCAGGTTAGGGTGCAGAGGGTTCGCCATGGACACAGGCAGGTTAGGTGGGGGGAGAGTGCCCGGGGCGAGCGGGAGATGGTGGTGATACCCATGCAGGTTAGGGGGAGGCAGGTTAATACTGATGGAGTCGGCTGGACTACCAAACGGGAGGACGGATGGAGCAGGAGGAGGAGGAGGGGGCAGCATGCCGAAAGGCAGACCCACAGGAGCATTACCCGCCATGCCTGGGTGCCCGCCGCCTGGCACTGCCCCGGGCATCACTGAGGGAGGAGCTTGTTGGCTGGGGAACGGCGAGGGGCCTGAGAGGAGAGATTGCAACAGTCAGAGGCCTAAGACCTCACCAACTCACTTCCAGAGGAGAATGTAGCCACTACTAAGCACCACCTTCCCTTCTCCTGACACTAGAAAAACTGGTAAATCCTTGAAACAAAATTCCAAAGATCTGGTTCAGGGAGGGAGCCCTGTTGGCCCAGGAATACAACAGGCCAGGGCCCTTCTACCACAGTCATGGCTGAACCCGACCTCCATTCAACCACGTACTCCCTTTGAGGGAACTAGAACATGCACACACATCTCACTCATCACCAGGAGTTCCAGAACCCGTCACTTACCATGGGGTCCAGGGGGGGGTACCCCTGGTGGGACTGCCCCAGGCTGGGGGGCTCCAGCCGCTTGCTGCTGCTGTGGCCCTGCAGATGACCCCGCCTGCCCCATCTGTTCAGAGGGGCCCAAGCTTCCAGGAGGGGCCCCACTACCAGCAGGGGCAGGAGCCACAGAGGCCGGAGCCAGAGCCAAGCCGTGGCCGGTGGGTGGCGCTGCAGGGCCGGTGGGGGGGAGGGGCTGGGCTGCCTGCGGCTGCACGTGGTGCATCTGCTGGAAATGCTGCTGCCGGGCCCTCATCTCTGCATACTTCAGCTGCTCCATGTGGAAGGCTTGTCTGTCCGCCAGGAGCTGCTGCCTCTGATATTCCAGCTGCCGAGGCCGAGAGAGTACTGCTACCCAAGTTCAGAAGGTCCAAGGCAAACCCTTTACCCAACAGACCCAGCCCCTCCTTCCGGCAGTCCCCCGCATCAAATCTACTCAATGCTGTGCGTGGTGTCCTCCGCCCTCCCCTCACAAATGCCCACGATCACGTCTTTTGCCCACGTGTTTTCTCACTGCGATGGAGTTTATGGGCTATCTGGTGGTAGCCTTGCTCATTTCAACTGCAAAGTTGTGAATCTGTTACTAATTTGGAAGTCAATTCCAGTTTCTCTTGTCAATTCGTGTTCTTTCCTTCCTTCAAAACTGGCTTCAAAACCCCATTCCTAAGAAGCCATCCCAGTTGATACCAGATCAGCTGTCCCATCTCTGAGCATTGGCCTTTATTCTGTTCTCTCTTAGGATTTATATACTTGACTTGAAATTTCTTAATTTCAACTTGTCAGACACCTAAGCATTAGGTCTATGATGTCTCCAATCAAACTAGGTTCTCTGAGGTCAAGGTCACTGTCTTATATTTCTTTTTCTATCTTCTCAAAAACAATATAGTTCAAAACCTTGTCCATTCCACCCCCTTTCCAAGTTTACCTCCTGGCTTTGAAGCCTACCTTCTCATCATCCCTTAAACGTGTTCAATAATGCAACAAATAATTCATTGACAGCCTACTATGGGCCAAACATCGTTCAGGGACTTGAAGATGCAGCAATCAAAAAACTGGCTAGCATGTGTGCCCTGTGATGCCAACATCCTGTGTGAGGTCCGTGTCCAGGCTGTGGCTGTGGGCCGTGCACCCGCTACTGTGCAGGGCTGGCTCCTGCTGCCGCAGGCACTCTGCTCTGCTCGAAGCCCTGTCAGTCTCCCGCTTTCCACACAGCTGCACCCCCCTCCCAAACTGAGGAGGCTCCAGGTCACTAGGGGCCGCTACTCACTGCTTCTCGCTCTCGGTCCATGATCGTCTCCAGCTCCTCAAAGTGCCGGAGTTTAATCTCCAACTTTTTCATCTGGGTCTCCACCAGCAAGGCCACCAGAGATTTGATCTTCCTCTCCTCAACAGCAGCCAAGTGCTAGGGAAGGAGAGGCTGGATGGACCGAGCTGGAGACATTCCAAGGGAGAGAAAGGTAGGCAGGAGGCTGGCAGGTTTTAAGGATTTGCTGTGGTCACAACTCAGGGAGTAGCATAGGCTTCACAGTTTTAAAGAACATGAAGAAAAAGAGAGTGGCAGAGGCTAAGATAAGGCCAAGCAATTAGAAAACAGGCCCAATGGTAAAAGCTTAAAAAGCTTAGGGAAGAGATGACCAGCTGTCCATCAGGATCAAAATAAAAAGGGAACAGCTCAGCGTTATTTAAGGATGAGCAAGGAAGGACTTCCTCCAGGTGCAGAGCGAAGGGGAGCAGCTCCTTCCTGGGGGGGCCTCTGGGTTTCAGGCGCACCTTGGCCTTCACGGCAGCGGCGGCCAGGGCAGCGGCCGCCGCCGTGGAGAGGTTGCCCTCGCCGATGTCCCGCTCCACTTTCGCCTTCCTGTCCCCCTCTGACTCCACGGTTTCCTTCAGCACTTCCTCGGGCCCTTCCTTTGACTCCTTCTCCTTCTCAGGGTCATCTGGGTCAGGAAAAGCAGGTGTCAGCCACAGCTGCCCTTTTCCTTCCTGGGCCTGCACCACCATGCTGGGGGGCTCACCCACTAGGTCCCCATCGCTCTTCTCTGACTCCTTCTCGCTATCGCCCTGCTTCCCTTTCTCTTCATCCTTCTTGGGAGCCTCTCCAGTCTTCTCCTTTGTTTCTTCCTCAACAGCCCCAGCTCCTTCTCGGGGTTCCTGAAGTCCCAGGAAGAGAAAAGTAGACAGCATTGGGGCAGCAGGCTCTCACACACCCAACCCAGACTGGAACAGAATCACACCTCTGACTCCGGAGGTGACCTGGCTCCAGGGCAGCCCCTTCCTACTGCAGCGCTGACCTGCCTGAATGGGACTGCGCCCCTGCACACCACGGTGCTGTGTGGACCTCACCCGCCCAGCCCAGGGCAAACCACTCTACCTTGGACTCCTTCTTCTCCTCTGTGGACTGGCCCTCCGCCCGCACCTCATCAGTCCCACTCTCCTCTGGGCCTGTGGGAAGAGGAAATAGGAAATGTCCGACACAGAGTCTGTCCCTGAAACGCTTTCCAACAGCCTTCTCCCAGCCAAAACCTTAGTGAGAGGACCAGTAAAGTCCTGGGAAATAATAAAAACCCCATCAGTTCTCCCCATTCACCTTGTGCTCTGAGGCCAACTCAAGGCAGGGATGGCACAGGGGGCAACGGAGAAAGGGGAGAGAGGCCCAGGGATCTGCCGGCCTTACCGATCCGCTCAGGCTCCTCTGAGGCGGTTCCTGCAATACCACTGCTCTCTAGGCCAAAGGCTGGGTCAGCCCTGCCCGTCACCTTTGCCGCTTCCTCCACTTTCCGAACATGGGCTTCCACCAAGGCCGTGGGTACCTCTTCCTTCATTTTGGAGAACTCTTCTGCAAGATCCAGAGGGATGAGGCTGGGAGTGGGAGCTGTCCATGTGAAAGCATCCTCACAGGCCCACCTCTTCATCTGGACCAGTATGGAGCTAGACACATGCCTGAGTTGATGTCACTAGGGGTTTCAAGGTCTGAGTAACCAGCCCTTCAAATGTAAACTAAGAAGGCCAGGCCATCCATGTTACCTAGGGCCGACTTGGCGGCAGCAGAGGCGACTCGAGGATCAACGACAGAGGCCAGGAAGGCAACAGTGCTCATAACAGGGTTGCCTGACTGACTGAAGGGGATGGGCTGGTAGGCCAGGGGGCCCAGGGAGGCCTCTGAGTCCTCTAGGTACGGGTCTTCGATGGGAAGACGAAGAAAATGCAAGATGCACTCGTCCTGTGTGCGGCTGCCCACGTGCTCTGATACTTTGTTCCAGTCATCTTTGTACATTTCCAGGGCCTGGTGGTAGTGGGAGAGATGCAACTTCACTTACTGAGACACTTTCCTTGACAGTCAGCCCCCCCATCCTACTTAGGGTCACTGGCTTCAAAGTCCCCTGTGTCATGGTGCTGGTCCAAGGGGAATCTCCAAGTGGCACTGAGAAAGGATATGGAATTAGTGAACTGGCCCCAGCACCTGGCCTGGAGCTGTTCCCTGAGGCAGCGTCTACAGGCATCCGAAAGGAGGGACTGGGGCAGGGGCGCTCTCCCCACTCACTTGTGTATCGAGCACCCTCCTTTCCTTGTCCCAATTACCTCCAGAAGAAGCAGGGTCTCCTGTTCTGTCCACTCTCGAGTGGCACTGGCCGCAGCTTTGCTCTGCAGGGCACAAAGGCGAGTGAGGGAAGAGTCCATGGTCTCTGAGGAGCAAAGGCGCTCACCCCCGAAGTCAGCCCACAGTGCCTACCTTGGAGGGCACATTCTTCTTTGTGTACATGTCTGTGCGTAGCCCAAAGTTCTGCATGTCTGCCAGCTTCTCTTTACCTTTGTCAGGGAAGCTGAGCATTTGCTGAGAAGCAGAGGTCTGCTGTTTGTGCAGGAGAAAAAGACAGGTGAGCGGGCATGACCCTGGGAGCCAGGAACAGACAGAGAGAGAGAAGAGACAGAAGGAGCTTCCTTCCCAAAGCCAGGGACACCCTGGGTGGGCCTTCCTCCCTTACTGCTACAGCTCCTCTGCTCTCACAACTCTCCTTCCCAGGCAGGGGCCCCCCAATAAAGGGGCAAATAAGCCCAGCAGGGTCTACACCCCACCTACCAGCTCTGGCTTGCCCTTAGCCGTCTCTGGCACCAGGTCCTCCAGCTCTTTGCCCTTTCGCCCAGCCTTGGTATCAGCATCGACCTGGCGGCCCTGGGGGACAGAGCTTGGTGTCATGGAGGCTGGGCAGGAAATGACCAGGCCCAGTCCTTGGAGGCCTCAAGACCAAGTGCTGGGCGGCCTGCAAGCTCTGGGGCACACACGCTGCTGTGCATGTTCCCTTAATGATCAGTTAGATCTGTAGCTGGCATGGTATCCATTTGTATTCACATTTATCTTTATAGGTTCTCTTAGGAGCTGGATTTATCTTCTAATCCTAGATTTGGCATTCTGTGACACTGGGCAAGCCACATAACCTTTCTCCTCTTAATTTTTGTAATGTATGAAATGAGAGTGAAAAAAATGGAAGTGATAATTATGAGGCAAAAATGAAAAAATGCTGGAAACATGACAAAGTTTTAAAATTTCATGCAACTTAATTTTAAGCCCTTTTTCTCTATCTGCTCCATCCCCTATCCCCTACATTAGCCTGTCTGCTGCTTAAGGAAAAGGAGCATCTCTTCTGTCTCAGCAAGTCCTTGGAATCTTTGGACAGAGGCTGAGAGGGCACTGAACACAGGGGCTGATTCCTGTGGCCCTTTGCATCCCATGGAAAAGGAAAAAACCTCAGAACACTCCTGAACCATTACCCTAAAAACCAGGAAAAGAAAAGTCCAAGGAAGCCCAGTTTTACCCAACCCCACCTGTCCCCACAGCCCCTCACCCTACCTGTGGGGTCTTGGGCTGCAGAGGCACCAGCCCTGATGGTGTGTCTGCCAAAACGTGGAAGTGAGAGGTGGGTGGAGGCCCCATTGGGGTTGGTCGGCTTTCGGCATCCACCTGGTAGTTAATGAGACCCCACTGTTCCAGGAAGGCATGGACCCTGTGAAGACAGAGGCAGAGACAGAGTTATATGGGTCAGCCAGAAAGGAGGACAAGGATGAGGGCAGGGGGCAGAAGGGATGGCATAAAGCTCCCTCCCCCTGACCCTCTTCTCTGCTCACTCTCCTCCCTAGGAAACCCACTCCTTCCACTATCACCACGTCAGTGACACCCAAGTCTACATCTCCAGCTGGGACCTCTCCAAACCCATCCACCTACTAGACGCGTCTCCCTGGACAGCCAGTAAAGTCGAGGCAGGATCCTTCAGTTGCACACACACTTTCTACTTTCCGCCACACTTTAGGACACACTGCAGTTGCCATTCCCTTGTGTCACTCATTCCCCGAACCTGAACTTTGCTTTCTCTAGGTTTCTTCCTGCTCAATCTCCTCCTACGCTCCTTGCTGGCAGCCCTACTTTTGCCAAGGGACACCCATGGGCAGACATCCTCGCGTGCCCCGCAGCTGCAGACCCACCTCATGATGGCACAGACATCACCTGCCAGGTTCCTACGGCAGGCAGTAGAGGTGAGATACTCTTGGGGGTTCAGCCGGTAAGTGTCAATCATGAAGTTTCGATAGGCCAGGTAGCTTAGAAGAGATGAATGATGAGGAGAAAAAATAAATGTCTGCTAAGAACTGAAGGGCAGGAAAAGTAATAAAGGAGTTAAGGATTCCTCCTATGTGACAAAGCCAGAAGACAGTACACTGTATCAACACTTCATGTGCTAGATGCATGGGGGTTCAAACACTGCTTACATTTTCCTTGACAGTGTTTTTAGTTAAGTAAATTACCTTCTTGGCTGTACTTGGAGATATTTCATCCAACTTCTGAACAAGGAATCAAAAGGTAAGAAAGGGTGCTCTGATTTCCAAGGGCAGATGTTAAAGGGAAGTCCCTGTCCTCCCTACCCTTGTATTCACCTAGTCAGTATGATGGTACAAGGAATCTATGTTTTGAAGATGGAAAGATTTGAGTTCAAATCCTAGATCTACCATGACAGCCTCAGGCAAGTAATTTAACTTGTTCAAATCTCAGTCTCTATCTGTAAATTGGAGTGTCTGTGGAAGGTGACAAAGATGTGGAAAGATCTAGTGTAGCACCAGGCACATTACTGGACCTTAAAAACACAGCAGCTCTCACGTGGTCCAGTGTAAAGTCTGAGAACAGGAGCCAGACTAAAGGATGCAGGTGCCGCTTTTACTACTTCCTAGCTAGGTGACCTTGTGCAAGTGACTTAACCGGGGCCTATACCTCAGTCTCCTAACCAGTAAACTGGAGATGGTAACAGGACCTACCTCTGAAGCTGATGTGAAGATTAAAGTAGTTGATGTATATAGGATGCTTAAGATAATGCCTGGGAGAAGGTAAGCTCTCAATATATTGGGCAACTGTCATCATTTACTATTTTATACCAAGATTACAAAGTATATAGAATAGTCTTTAGTTCCAACCCTGCCTGCAGATCATGAACTCATGTCAACTGGTCACTAATTCCTTTCCCCTGGAGAGGGCAAGCTTCTTCACATGCATGCTTTTCCCAGGAAGAGGAGAGAACCATAATGGGCTATAGGGGAAGAAACACAGTGGACAGGGAAAGTCCCTAGAGGAGGGAAAGCTGAGAGCAGCTGGGAGCGAGCTCACTCAGTTCTGAGGGAGCCATGGCTCTGCACTCAGTCTCACTTGCCTCATCAGGACATTTGTCCTGCAGCATCCCTGATAAGAGAAGTTTGCCAGGTCTCATCTGGAGCCAAACAGGTGTGGCCTGAGGCAACACCTTGAAGAAAGCAAAGCCTTCTGAGCCCCAAGCCTGCACTTTACATGCCACTTCTCTCCAGAGAGCCTTTTCCATCTCTTCATTAACATACTAGGTCTTCATAGGTCCACCTCCTGTCTTTCTATCAAAACCTCCTCTCAGGGACCAGCCCACTAGCAATCACTCACATTTTAGTCAAAGATATTACTTATGCTAGAGATTTACATTTTAGACAACACCAGTAGTTATGGCTGGGAAGGCTCTGTGCCCTATTAAAAGAAATCGAGGCACTGGAACAAGTACTTGCTCTGTGCAGAACAGCATGCTTAATATGGCCCCTGGGAAAACCTGGTGTCCCATAGTGCATACTACTCTGGTCACTGGGCAGGGCTGGGGCTGCCTCTAGGCAGAGGTCTTTGCAGCCTAGCACAGTGCCTGGCTCCTGGGAGGAGCTCAAGAAATGTTTGCTAAACTGGATGTTGCTGGATCCGGAAGGGTGAACAGGAACAGGAAGGAGAAAAGAGTCAGAGCTGAGATTTCCTTACATTTCTGGAGTCTTAGACTTGTTCTTGCCGTTAAAGAACTCAGGGAGAGCCCTCCGCTCGATGGCATGAACACTGCAAGAGAAGCAGAGTGGATTCAGAAGGCACTGGTAGAGAGATGGGTGCCCCAAAGACAGGAAAAGTCCAGCAGACAGGGCAGGCAAATAGCTGGAGACGACAGGAAGGACTCATAGAGAGCTTGGGGAGAGCTCCTGCCAGGGCTGAAAAACTCAGAGACCAGGAGCTCCCCTAAAACTTGTGTTCCCCAGTCTACTAGTCTACTTGGCTGAGGAAGAAGAAATTTATTTGGAGGCAGGAGGAGGAATACCACGTTGAGCCCCAGAGATTCAGTGAGAAGTCAGAGTAACAATACCTATTATAGTCAAACCAGGCAGCATAGCTAGGAATGATGATATGGTGGGTCTGTTCAGTCACGTTGTCCTCATGCAGGTCTGGATTCTTGGTCTGCTCCCCCTTGTTCCCCGTACTGTTTTCATCCTCGTCCTACAAGTATGGAGGCCCCTGGATACTCAGCATTCCCATTTGCCCCTAGCAGCCCTCTGCTTCTCCCATACCCCAGGGATGTGGGCACTAAAGACGGGCATGGAAATGAACAGTATGGGCTCCAGGACTCAGAAAGCTTTCAGCACCAGCTAGGACCTAGAACTAGTCTAGGCTGGGAAGTCTGGGCAGTGGAAAGTGCTGGGCAGAAGGAACTTCATAATCACAAGTGAGAATCACATAGAGAGGCAGTCTAAACTGGCTCCACCTTGCCCGTGGTCTCCATGCTTTCATCCTCCTGCTCATCTGAAAGAGAAAGAAAGCCAAACAGCAGGCTGGAGCCTCCTGACAGGCAAAAGAAGGACCCTGCTTTATGAAAGGCCCCAGCAGGCTTGGGGAGGGTGGCAGGGGGCCTCCTCTCTTCTGGGCACTGACCCACACCCCCAAGGCCTCCTTACCCAGGTCAGTCACTGTGCCTCCCTTGACTGGGGCTGACTCCGAGTCCTTCTTTGTGTTGACTGCCACAAGAGAGAGTCACTTATCAGACAGTTTCTGCCTAAAATAAGCCCTCACCTCTCCACTGTTAACAGTTCTAGAGATCTTTTTCCAAAAGCTTTCTCCCACTGATCACAAAATGTAACTCCCTCCAGTTGCCACCATTTTAGGGCTTGAAACTCACCTGCCACCTTCTCCCCTTCCCCAATCAAAAATTCATTTAACTTTTTCCCTATAAGAAGCATTTTCTACTCAGTGGCATCCACAAGTCATTCCTGTCCTTAATAGGCCCTATGTCCATCAGTGTGTCTCTAAGTTCCTACTGGACCCAACTGAGACAGAGTCTGCCCCACCACTCCAGAGGAGCAGCTGGATCTGAAACGTTTAAAAGCAGAGGACTTTCTTCAGCTGAATTCATACACCAAGGCCAGGAGAAAACATGGACAGAGAGGAGAGCTGCTCTCACCAATGAAGGGTAGAACCAGGGCTCCTCTCTCCCAGTGGCCTCCCTCACCCTTCAGCCAAAATACGCCCCCAGATAGTGGGAGCTAGTCTATGTAAGAAAGACTGTATTCAGTCTGGACACTCTATGGTTCCACACTATCACACAGCAATGGTCTCCAAAGTAGGGCTGTCTCACAGGAAGCCAAAGATGGTCCACTGGAATATGGGCATGAGGTATCAGAGCTCCTCTTCATATTTCCTTTTTAATCTTATCCTTTCCATCTTCCCATTTTCAGAAAACATTTGCATGTGTTTTACAATGTTGTAAGGTAGTGGTACAACAGTACATGTATATAATCTGTGCACAGATATATTTCAGCGATGGGGATACATTATCAGGAAGAGTTTGGAGACAACTACATCAGGTGCGAAGCACAGCCCACAACTCTGATATAGGTATGAAGGTAGAGCACTGTCCACAGTTATGAAGAGTTCAGCAACCAGCTGAAGTGAAGGGGAAAGTCCTCCAGAACTGGAGCAGGAAGAGGACAGGGAATGCAGTGGGTCCGGGGAGCTTGGCCTAGCCCATACCTGTTTTGGGCAATGTCACCTCTTCTACGTTAGGGACTGGGGAGGGCTCATCCATGTCCTTCGTCAGGTCTTCTTGTTCCTCTTCTCTGTGGCCACGCTTTGACTTGGTGTAAGGTGTTGAGGGACTGAGAAGAAAAGGGAATGGAAGAGAACTCAGTTACCCCTGGACAACGAGTCCCTAGAAGCTGAGGTTCAAGGGAATGGAAGCAAGACAGGATCGCCAGGGTAGGGCTGAGCACGCACAGAAACCAGTCGCTACAGAGTAATGGCAGTGGCCATGACTTTCGTGTGGAGGGTGAGCTCTCTGCATTTACTGGTGATGGGGCCTGGAGCTAAAAACTGGGTAGCTTCTCCTCCTCCCTCTCCAAACACCTGGGGAACGTGGCCCACCCAGGTCAGGGCCAGTGGCTGTGGGAGGGGACCAGTCCTTCCCTTCTGCAGCATGGTGTGGGAAGAAGTCAGGTGGGGGCTGGATGGGGGCTGGCATACCCTTTCTTAGCATTTTTCTTCTTAGCCTCTGGGGTTGGCGAAGGAGAAGGGGAGCGCTTCCTCTTCTTGTAGTTTCCCCCCTTCTTGTCTCTCCGATCTGAATCTGGGCTGTTCACCTGCAGGTTGGAGAATCGGGGTTAATGTCAGCAACAATGCCCAGTGCACACTTAGACATCTAAGACTTACGCTAAGGGATCAAGGAAGAAAGGAGAGGAATTTTCACCTCATCTGTCAAAGTCTTGGCTGAAATCTTCTTTCGGCGGGAGACAGGATTTTTGTCATCATTTACTTCATAGTCTTCTTCATTCATCCATTCATTGAAGGTATCTGTGTCCAGGATCCACTTTGCATGAATCTAAAATATAAAGGCAGACTGTACCGCAGAGAAGCCTGAAAGCCACAGCTCTGCAGGCCCTAAGGGAAAAGCCATGAGCACAGGAGCCTCTGCTTCACCTCCAAACAGTGGTCTGCTCCTTGCATTCTTCTTCAGGTTGGGGAACAAGAGACACTCACCCTTCTAGGTTTCTCAGGAGTTGGAGCCTCTTCCACAGATGCTTCAATTTCACTGGCTGGGATCCATGTGTCATAACTGCCATGGGAAATTGAGCATGAAGCAGGATCAATGGGATGGAGTTGTGGGAAAGTAAGCGCAAATATTTAGCTTTCCATTTACAGAAAGTATTGAGTTGCTGGGTTAGTTTCTTGGTATGATTATTTTTCCAATTAATATTGGGCTTTTCTTCATTATGAGGTGATAAAGACAATTACAAAACATTTTAAACACAGAAAAAGAAAGAAAAGAATCACCCTAACACAACACTCCTGTGGCATTAAATATATACTCTTTCCCAGTAACTCTTTTCTGCACAAATTTGGTTTCACATAATTGCAATGATACCAGATATCATTTTACATCCTACTTCTTGCATTTCATATTTATTTACAAGTTGTTAATATTATTTATATCTGTTTAAACACTGAATAAAAGCCCACTGACAAGATAGACAAATTGCTGAAAACATTTTCTATTAGACAAGTAGATCATTTCTAAACCTACTCATCAAAAATTACACTGGAACAACCATTTCACACATAAAGCCCCAATCCTTTTAGCCTAAGCTTCATCCAATAAGTCCAACCTTTCCCAAGATAGAGGATTTATATAATAGGTGGGAAGAGAACAAATGAAAAAACCTAAAAGTAACCCCAAAAGAGCATCTTCTCGCTTTGCTAGGTGTTCGAGGGCTTCTCAGCCTCGCTCGGGTGCTTAAAGCCGCCCCAGGACCCCGTCCTCACCTATCAGGATAGTAGCCCCAGTGCAGAAGAACCTGCTTGTCCCTCTTCATGACCGGCCGCACCCATTCCTCTGGGGACAGAGACAGAGCAGGAAGAAACATAAGATAAAGAAGTACATAAAACATAATTGTATGCAACTCTGGTTGCAACAGGGGACATGGAAATAGAAATATAAGACGGTAGGAAGGTTGAAAGGAAAGGAGCCCAGGTACTGCATGGGGACCCAGCAGTCCTCTGCCTCCTAGAGCAAGCCCCCTACTGTAGTGGACAGGAAAACCCAGGTCTCACCTTCTTCTAGGTTCCCTGGGACAGGATACACAACATGGGAGGCATTGTTCTTGTCCTCAGTGACTGTTCCCTGGATAGCACAAGGAGAAGCAGATAAATATGGTCCCCTATGAATTACTCATGGGTGTAAATAAATCAAAATAAGATTTAATCCCAGACCTGCCTTCCTCATCACATTTTGCTCAGTGGTAGTAAAGTTAGTTTGCATTCTCTAAGCACACACCAGCTGAGTGGCAGAGGGAAAGAGCTGGGAGTGTGCTGATAATGGAGAAAAGTCAAAGAATTAAAAATTGCTACAGATAAACTTCTAAATAATAAATCTACATATGCGAAATGTAAAGTTGACTGTATGTCCCTAGCAATGACTTCTGCTTGTTATTACAGAGTTTCAAAGAGCAAAGATTTCATTTCTCTGAAATCAGGCCATCTCTAGCTGAGTGCAAGTAGGTGCTTCTGTCCCCAGGCCAATGCACGTGCCGGGAATAGTGATCCAAACCTGCTGAGACTGGGAAATATGGGAAGCAGGCAGAGAAAGAGGGGCTCAGGACCTTAATTCTAGTCTTCTTCCAAGTAGGTAGAGCCACCTCTGCAGTACAGAACATTTCACCTCAAGGCTGCTTCATGTATGGAAAACATCAGGGAAAGAGTCATGGAGTTTCTGAAACCTTCTGACCCACCCACTCACCTGGTGTCTCTTGATAATGTCCTTTAATTTCCCTAGCAGTTTGGGTTCAATTTCTGGGCACAGAAAAATGTTAGGTCGAGACAGGCAATTATTCTGTGGGGAGAAGAAATAGATGGGATGAAATTACGGGGAAGGGGTATTTTGGATTCTCTCTGAGGGATGGGACATGGATGGGGGAGGTTCTTGACTCTGACCTGGACTAAGGACTTCTCAATGGTCATGAACATTTCCACGTTGCGGTCCATGCGTGACGGATTCTGGAAATCGTAACGCCGCCTTGTGAAGAGGCAATGATCTAGTCAGTGGTATAGCTCAGGTCTGGGGATAAGGTCAGAGTATGTGACTTTTTAACATGGGAAATTAGGAGGCAGTCTTTCTCATAGCTGTTGCCTGGGATTTAGGGCTCACTGAGCTCAACTCCATGCATCACTGTATACTTGGTCCAAAAGGACAAAGAAAAGCTAGAGATACCATCCTGAGCATCCCTTTTCCTCTCCAGTACACACAGTGATGCACGCACACGTATTCATTCTTGAAGACTATTTTAGCTCTGACTCCCAGCCATTTTTCTGACCTAGCAAGTTAGGCCTACTGACCTAGCAAAGTAAGAGACTCATAAGACTCACGAAGTATGAGACTCTCTCACCCAAGAAAGACCTCTGGGAATCATAAGAAGGGGGGTTCCTCTAATGTAAGAGGCACAGAGAGAAGGCATCTCACCATCCCTGGTCACTCTTGAATTTGTAGGCAGCTGCGAGGATGTGGCACAGGGAGCCTCCTGCTTTGAAATCGAGGAAACATTTGATCTACAAAAGTGAGACAGGGAAGGGTCACATCCTAAATTCTCTTATTACCTAATGTAAGTATTAAGAATCCCATGCTGAACTGATCTCCCTCTCAAAGATGGAATTCTTTAACCCTGTGCCATTCTATCATGTGGCCTAGAAGAGAGGAAAGAAAGAAACCAATATTCAAAAAGCCCCATCTTGTGCTAAACACTTACTGGGTCAACTCCATGATCATTACAGAACCCCTACAAAGGAGGCATATTAATCCCATCTGGGGATGAGGAAACCAAGACTCAGAGGCTTAAATGGCTTGTCCAAGATCGCAGAGACACCAAGTAGCAGAGCAGGATTTGAACACAAGCCTGTGCGGATCCAGATCTCATACCCTTTCAACCATGGGAGTTTCATGCACAGGCTCAAACTGAGAAACACTGTTGCACAAAGTGTTACTAAGACAAAGAGAATGGCAAATGGGAACTACAGCCAAGTCAGTAATGCCCTGACCAGGCACAGGGGTGATAGTAAATTGCCCAAATCTCCAAAATTATGAAATTTACAACAAAACAAAATAAAACAGCTCTTTCTCTGGCTTGGAGGACTTGCCTCCTTGTGTCATCACTCACCGGCAGTTTTGTGAGTGGTGCGTTGCTGACATGTTTGCCAAAAACTTCTTCCTGAAATTGCAGCAGCTGCACGACAAGGCTAGACAGGGACTTGTTGGTGGGTGGCTCGGCTTGAATGTACTGGGGAAACACAGGGACAGGAAAGAAAGATAGACCCCAGATCAATTGCCCACAACCTCCCTTATTTCTTCCCCAGGAGTTCTGGAAGCATCTGGTGCAGAGAAAACAGTGTCTTCTCCTCCCACAAGTCTAGTCTCTATAAAGAAAATGGCAGAAAGGAGGCCCTCTATGCCCCTCACCAGGAAGGTGAAATTCTGCTGCCCCCAGTCCAGGCTGCCAGTGCTGGTGCTGGGGGCAAGGGAGGCTTCCTGCTCTTCCTCAGCTACACCCTGAAGTTGGAGTTGCAGGGCCCTGATCTCTGGCCAACAGCACTGAGAGCTGTAAAATTCTGAAGGTTTATTGAGTTCAGGCCAAGGAAGCAGTACCTTAGAGGCTCTAAGTGAGACAGCAGTGTATTTCTTGGAGTAACTTTGTAGCCTATAATGTAGTGATTCCCCCTAGACTGGAGCTTAGTAAGAAAGGGGCAAGGAGGTGAGGTGGCGCAAGGGGCAGACGGACCGGGAGAGTGAGAGTGTGCATTCTGCTTTCTCCAGGAACTGGGCCCAAATGTCTCCTGGATGGGAAGGACCACCTGCTACCCAGCCTGGTGGGAAACAGCAGACATCTGACCTTTCTGAGGAGAGTGTATCTGAGACAAGCATATCTGGGCCTTCTGAAACACATTACCAGAGCATCCTAGCCTGTCTTCTAATTTAATGCTGAGCCAGAAGGCTAACTCTTTACCTTTTGACCAGTTCTCTTAACCCTAACCACAGGGAAGGTGTTTCTCTCAGCGGGAGATATAAAGAGATCCTTGAAGGAAAAGGTAAGTGACAAAGAACCAAGAGGTTCAAAGGTGAACCAGGTCACAGGCTGTCCACCCCCCCAGGACCAGAAACTAAATAAGATCCTAGACTGAACTCCCTCCCAAAAAACCAAAGGTAGAGGCCTAGGAACCAGAGCCTCATGACGAGGCTCTGACAAGCCACAGACCCAGCAGCTGTCTGTCAGGATCCTGATACCCAGAGACCTCCCAGAACAGGGCCAGACTCACAGCCAGGCTCAGAGGGGCGTTTTCCTACACCGCCCATCACACTGTGACAGGCAGTGAGGCTGGTCAGGAAGAACGGGGCGCTGAAGGAAAGCCAGAAGGAGAACCCCTGGCTGGGGGTGGTGCCAAGGCAGACTACCTGCAGAGAAGAACCCCTGTGCAGACGTGCCTTTCCGCCAGGCCTAAAGACAAAGACAACACCGAGCCCTAGAAAGGGCAGGCAAGGCTTCCTGAACCCTTTGTCCACCACCTTATCATCTCCAGTTAAGGGGTGGGGGATACAGGTAGAAGGCGCGTCCTAGCCTCTGAAACCCGTTCCCAAGGCAAAACAAGGCCAGGTGGCGGGCTGACTTCACCGTGACGCCGAGGAATGGTCTAAGGGTCCCTGCCCAGGGGCCTCTGGCCTCCGGCTGCTCAAGAGGTTTCGTCTCCCCTGCACGGAGATGCGAGCCGGCGGCAGGGACCTGTGATGGGCGCGGGGGCAGGGCCCTTTTCCAGGATGAGGAGCAGCCAAAGGCCTACTCTGGGGCTGTTTACCCTCCGGCTTTCATCGTTTCTCCCCAGACATACACAAAGCCCCAGGGAGGCCTCGGCCCGCGGGCACCTGGCCCCGAGCGGAGAGCGGGCGGCACCCCGACGGGCACGCCGGGCCGGGGGCGCCGCTTGGCGCTCCGACCACCCGCAGCCGGCTCTCGCGGAAAAGCCTGGAAGGCGACGGCTCAGGGTTCCGGGGTGCTGGCAGCCGGACCGCCGGGGCAGGGGAGGGCAGCCCAAGCGGCGGGCGCAGGAGAGGGGCGGCAGCCGTAGTAGGAGGCCGGGGGGCTAGAGAGGCTGGGAGGGCGCGGGGCGCGGGCCGCTGAAGGCCGGGCCGGGCCGAAGGCCGCGGCGCCTTTGTCCCGCCCCCGGGCCCGCGGCCCTGCCGCCTACCTTCTTGTAGTTTTTGCCGAGCCAAAGCCGCACGTTGTCGAACTGGGTCACGGTGTCCGCGGCCTCGTAGTACTTCACGTTGGGGCCGCCGTCCTTCTTCCGCACCGCCATCTTCTCGGGCTCGGGCCCCGCCGCCGCCCGCCCCGCGCAGCTCAGCTCCCGCCTCCTCGCCTCCTCCTCCGCCCGCCTCCCGCCTCCCGCCGCCCGCCGCCCGCCGCCCGTCGCCCGCCGCCGCCGCCGCCGCGGCCGCCACCTCTGCCAACCAGGCCGCCCCGGCCCGCGCAGCGCCCCCTGCCGGGCTGTCAGGAGCGGTGGCGGCGGAGCGCCGGGCGGGACCCGGGACCCTCCCCGGCGGTGGCGGCGGGAGCCTCGGGGAGGTGGCTGCGTGCAGAGGGCTCTTCACCTGACGCGAAGCCTTTTTCCTTTGGCTTTCATCCCGAGGAGTGGGGTGGCCCTTCATCCTCCCCCAAGCAGACGCCCATGGCCGGCGGAGCCCCCAGCTCCCAGCTCCGAGCGGTGCTCACCTTGCGCCTTCCCGGCCCCACGGAGCCCAAGACCCCTTTCCCCAGGAACTCCTCCTTTCGTCCACCCCCAGAGTTTCCCCCTTTAAACTCCTCCTGAGCCTCGTTCGTGCGAGCGCCTTGTGCCGCACCCCTCTCGCTCCTTAGCCTGAGGAGCCCCTAGCCGTCGCCCTGGGGCCCAGCCCCGCCGCTCCCGCTGCTTCCCTCCGCGGGCCCGGCCTCTGCCTCCCAAACAGCTTTGCGTTCCTAGAGACCCCGAATCCCCGGCAGGCCCGCCGTCCTTCCCGGGACACCCAGCCCACCCGCGCTTTCCTCTGAGCCTAGCGGCATCCGGCCGCCTCCGCCGCAGCCCTCCCAGGGCGCCGCGCGGACCCCTTCTGTAAGCGCGCGGGGAAGAAAAGCTTTCGGAGTCACGGTGGCCGAGTGGTTAAGGCGTTGGACTCGAAATCCAATGGGGTTTCCCCGCACAGGTTCGAATCCTGTTCGTGACGGCCAGTTCTCTTTTTAGCCCTTAAGGACATATAAAGGGAACCCCCGCCCCCGCATCTGCTTCCACGCACACTTCCCTTCCGGTTTCGGAAATAGAAGCCAAAAGGTCTCACCCCTGAGTTTGGGAGGGGCGGACTGCTCACGCGACCTTTAATTATGTACAGCCGGGTTGGCTCCTAGACACAAGGCACTTTCGGAATTCTGTCACTTCAGGTTCGCTGACAATATTGGCATTCGATGTTTCATTCTTTATGGAGAGAATCATTAGAGGATTTGGTTGAAGAAGGGGTAAGTTTTGTTTGAGAATGTGAATGCGCATTGTGTTATAATAGTCAAAACTGGAGTTTCAGGCAAAAAGGCATCACTGGATTTCATGGCCCGATTTTGGAGACCCAGGAATAGGTATTCCCTTATTCGCATTTCCTTGGGGAGCTGCATGTCAGCTGTCACAAGGCTAGGAGGGGCTAGCCTCTTGAAACATCAACACTGCAGATCTAGCGAGAAGAGTCTGGGAAGGTAACTATCACTTTTTACTGAGTGCTGCTTATGTGCAAGGTACTGTTTTAGATGCTCCGTATATTAACCAAGTGTCTTGCCAATGGGTTTCAGCCCCGGGCAAGTTCACTATGGATTCAGTGTGACCAAAGAAATGACAGTAGAACGTTCTTGGGGTGAAAGGGTTATGCCCAACTTTATTTCCCCGGTGGCAGGTCAACCACTAAAATCCCGTCCACTCAGAGAGAATCTGCCTGCAGCAAGCTAGTCTCTGCCTCTCTGCCTCTCTGCCAACACAGCCATCCTCTGGGACTATGGAGCGGAACTCTCAACCCGCACAGCCATCCCAGTCTCTGTCCTCGGCGCTGCCGCCACTCCAGCCTCTGCTCTGCTCTCCTGCAGCCTTCAGCCCTGCCACTGTATCGCCCAGAGCACTGAGCAGAGCTCTTTATATAAATAGCCAATAATGACGTATTGCCCACACCTGCATAGTGAGCTAGCCAACCAGAGCCAGGTGAGAATCCTGGCCACAGGAACTTTCATTTTATCCATACCAAGCTAGGGGATTAATGCCTTCTCTAACCTCCTGTACTCACCTCACCTGGTTCTTCCTCTCCCCGTTCCTGATTGTAGGGAGTATCTCAGATACTTACTGAGAATGTTCTTTTTGCATTTAATTTCTGCACAGCATCCGTTCCAAGGACCCCAAAGAGTAGGGATTTCAAAGGTGATTCATGAACTTTCTACACACTTACACTTTGGAGGTGCCCACCCTCACACCATTGCTCATGCCATTCTTTTCAAGAGTTCCTTCCCCAGTGCCTCCTTCCCACCCCAATCCCCCATCAGTTATCACTTCCCATTTCACACTTCCTTGTGCCCCACTTCTTTGAGGTTCTTGATTATTCCAGCTGGAACCTATTGAGTCTGCCACCCCCATCCACTAGGTTGCATGCAGGGCATCGCCTTTGACATACCTCTGCAAAAATTAAGTTAGATTTATTCTGCCTCCGAAATATGTCTTAAATCTGTCCACTTTTCTCGGGTGGTGTGCAGTTAGATCTACCACTTGGTGGAACCTGACCACAAGGTTAGCATGTAAAGCTGCACTGAAGCACCCACACTGTAGCTGGTGACCTTAAACCCTTTCATGGCTGTTTTGACCCTTTTTCTCTTTTCTCTCACTACTCTTTCCTGGTCACTGTATCACATCCACTGGCACACCTTCAGTTCCTGGCATAGTTGTCCGTGTTGAGGCCGCCCTCTGCCTGAAACACTCTCCCACCCTCATCACCCACTCAGTCTTCACTTGATGTCGGTTCTCCTGGGACGTCTCTGACCACCTGTTGCCCACCGCCTCCTACCTCCTAATCTTATCATGTGAAGTCTCTCTTCCCCTGTAGAGCATAAACTCTTGGCACATATAAACTCTTCAAAAAATGTAAAGTCTTTATTGAATGAGTGGACTTTTTTTACAGTAGCTATATCCGTTTGAATTTTCACTCAGACTGGATTATAAACTTCTGGAGGCAGGCCCATGTATTTTGTTTGTTATCTCCTCTACTAGGCCTTACACAGAGACTTGATCAAATACGTACTGAATGAGTTAATAGAATCTAATAGTCCCAGAATTTGGCTTCCTACCAAATCCCATTTTGCAGATGCTCCCACATTTATAAGCATCGGAGACAAGATCAAAATTGACCAGCAGAGGGCAGCCGACAGCTATGTTGTAAAGGGAACAAGGCTCCAAAGCTTACAAAATGGAGGAGTTGGACGGAGAGGTTGGCAGAGGTTGGTACTTGTAGAATCTTACCTTTTGCTGTAACTTTTGGGGGTGAAAGGCCAAGGATTCGAACCTTCATGTGCAACAGAAAATTTCTAATTTATAGCATCCCCAAATTCCCCAATTCCGAACCCCACCTCTTCCATCCCAACAAATCCTATCCTTACATCTTTCCCAGTGTTGCACAATCGAGGCCCCCCTGCTTTGCACACATGCACGCACGCACGCACACACAAACCATTCTTACATATTTACTACATCCTACCCACTGGCATGCTTTAGTCTCTGGTTCACTATTTGGCCTTGTTCATCTATCTGCCCTCAGGTCACCTTCACCTCGGCTTCCATCCCAGATTTCAGCCTCCTAAGGTAACTTCCCTAAAGGTGCTCCCATAACATATTCAAATTCTCCTACTCCATTGGATCAGTCCTTCATTAATTCAGATCAAACAAAACTACACCTTCATTTGACACTTCCAAATCACCAGTGTTTTATTTTTTTTTAATAAAATACATACCCTCAGCCTCTAGCTCCATATTATCTTCACACTCAACCATAGAAACCTTTCTTACTGGGCTTCAGAGACACTGTACTCTCTCTCTCTTAGGACTTTCTCCATGTCAGTGTCTCACTCTTTCTGTGGAATTCTACCAAAACTTCATTATTCTCCCTCCTGCCAAGACAAAAATCCCTAGCCACCCACCATTCCAGCATGGCCTCTCAGCCAGACCATGGTCCTGAATGTCCAGCTGCCTGTATGTCTGCATAGGCTGATCTAATGTCACCTAAAATGGAAACAAAATTCTCTTCCTTTCCCAGAATCACATTTTCCATTTCTGTTAATATTCTCAATTGCCTAGTTCCCGACTGTAGAATTATCTAGCCCTTTCTCCCAAGTCCGTCACTCATTGATCGGTCTCCTCCATAACATATCTAATTCTGCTTTTGCTACAGTGGCCTTCCAGGTTTAAATCTAAACACTGCTTTCATCATATTATTCCCAAGAACTTAGAGATCCTTTCTGTTCAAAACATGTCTCATCTGTTCAAACATATGCTCCTATCAACCAACACACCCTGCCTAAATCACCCATTAAAAATTTTTTTCAATTCTTCCCATTAAGATACCCCCAATCTAAATCAGGTTGGGCACCTCCATGGGACAGCCTAACTCCATCCTTCTCTCATGAAGTTCCTTCATCTTCACCTTATAACCAGTGACTAAGCTAATGCTACCCTGTACCGATTTTTTGTTACAAATTCTTAGATCTTAATCAAAATTACTTTAATGTGATTAAAAAGCTAATCTGGGAATATGGGGGAATCTAACACCCAGGAACCTATTGTCTCCCTCCAAACTGTTGACTTGTTCCAAATGTTGAGGATTGGATCTCTGCAGTTCATCCAGTAGAGCAAATCATTAGAGGACTTGAGCTGAAATTATCTCAGCCTTCATGTTCCAGGAATGCTGCTGTCGCAGAAAACACTTCCGAACTCCTTCACATCCAGTTTATGAGCCACCCTTAAATTATTCATTACTTCAAAATTACTTAAAAAGAAAAAAGCTGAAGCATTAGCCAACTTTATTATGCACCTGTTTTCCAGAATAACTTTGTTTCAGATTACTTCTGGAATTCCTCAAGGTCCCATTCTTAGTCTTTCTCCTGTTCTCTCCTTTAGTGTTTGCATTCATTCCTAGATTTCTTGATCACCTTTGGCCAGATAACTCCCAAGTCCACATCTTTAACCCTAATTTCTTGCTTTTAAACTCCAGACCCACATTTATATTTACTAGCTGAACAAACACCTTTACGTGGAAGCATTTTGAACCCAACATTCCCCAGTTGAGCTCTTTACTTCACCGACACCTGCTCTTCTCTCTGTTCAAGTTTATGGCCCTGCCTTCTCATTCCTACAGACTGGAAACCTCGTGTCTGCCACTCACTCATCTTTGGCTACATAACCCTTACTATGTGCAGTGCTTAGGAGCTCAGGCTCTGGAATGATTTTTGGGGTTCAGATCTCAGTTCTGATGCTGTGCAATTTTCGTCTCAGTTTCCCCACACAGAAAGTGGAGATGACAGTAGTTCTGGGTGACTCAGTAAATGCTCAGTCTGGCTGTTAATTCCTTTCCTCACTGCCAATACCTGATCCTGTTCAGAAGTAAGCTCCAGGGATCCTTCTGAGGAGCCTTCCCACCACATGCCACCAGGCAGGTGGTTGACCACCTCCTCCACGTTGTGCCATTGTATTTAGTCCTTATCTATTAGCAACATACTATTCTGTATTTTCCATTATTTATTCAAGTGTATGTAACCTAAGATGCAAATTCCTTTAAAGACTCATTTCTCAATCACTTGTGTATCTCAAATGCCTAGCACCCCATCTGGCATGTGGCAGGTACACTACAAATGTTGGCTGAGTGAATCTGGTCAGCTGCCAAGGCCTGTCCATTTTTCTCCCACAATGTCTTGTCATCCTTCCTGCTATTTCCCACTCTGACCCTCTCTTGCACAACTTACTGCAAAGCTTACTGGTACTGTCACCAGTTCTTTGATGTCTTCCCACTGACACCAAGATCATGAGTTGGATTTCACTGCTCTTCTCAAAAACTTACCTGTAAAATTAAAGTCCAAATTCTCTACCATGTATTCAAAACCTTCCAAGATTGGCTCCAAATTATTTCTAGTCTTAACTTCGATTACTTTTTTCAACAAACTCTATCCTCCAGATTACACTAGTCTCTTCTTTCAATGTATCTTTCATCTCCACTTGTTTTTATTCATGCTATGATCTTAGCCTAAAAAGAGGCTGCAGACTGGAGGACCCGACATTTTCAGCAGGGTGGGTGGGGGGGGCACAAGCATTTTTTTAAAAAACAAGCCAACATTTTTAAGTTTTGACATCTGGCATAAACATCACAATGTCCAAAGGTTCTCAAAAAATAAGATTTGGCAGTACTGGGCCCCCATTTTTATACAGCAGCAAACCAACCCAAGGTGTCCTGCCAGGTCCCCATCTCTCAGGCTGCGCCCAAACACCTAGCTGGCTTTACAAAGTCTTCCAATACTGGTGCACAATGAGGTGAGGCTGATGCTGGGACAACTGGACTTATCTCCTGACATTACACAGCATAAACATCTCTTCTGCTGGGATGTCTTCTATCCCCCAAACTTAAACCTGTCTCTCTCAGATGCAGATCTAATCGTTTAGTAAAAATGGGGCTAGAGGAACAACTTTCAAAAGACACCATGAAGAAGCAATCAGACAAACCCAAAAGACCGAGTGGACAGGACAACTGGCCCACTCTCTTCAGCAAATTAGAGTTAACAGAAAAAAACGTTGTTCTGAGAATCCAGACTAAGATAGTAAAAGACGACACACAACCTGGTGTAGCGCATGGTTCCGGGATGGCCTAGATCCAGGGTTGGACAACTAGCTCTAAAAGTACTTTTCTTGGGACATTTGGGGAAATGTGAATACAGGTTTGTATTAAAATAAGGATTGCTTATTGATTTTAAATGTGTTATTTTGGCAATGTAGAAAAATGTTCTGGTTTTTCAAATGTAGATACTCAAGTAAAAAATTAAAACAACCAGCCCTCTCTACATTTTTCCTGCTCAGTCTCCTGACCTTAAAAGTCAAGACTGGGTTGGCACGCTTTCTGTGAAGAACCAAACGGCATGTATTTTACGCTTTGTGGGCCCCAGTTCTGTGGCAACGATTCACCTCTGCTGTTGTCATCTAAAAGCAGCCACAGACAATGTATAAACAAATGGGGATGGCTGTATTCCAATAAAACTTTTTTACCAAAGCAGACAGCATGATGCAAGCTGTAGTTTGCCAACCGCTGACGTAGAACAAATGCCCCTGCTCCTGAAGAAGTCTGTCCTGGTTCTCATCAGCATCAGAGGCTTTATCTTTCTTTTGTTCACAAAGTGTTTACAGGCCCACTTGCCACTTTGTTCTGTCTTCTTACATGCTTGTCTCCATTAGGGAGAGCAAGTTCTTTGAAGGTTAAGTGCCACTTTGCTACAGGAACCACCCCTCATCCCCACCCTAGTGAGTTCCTCACAGAGTAGACAGTCAATGAATGTTGTTTCTAGAAACCAAACCTACCCTAAAAGGAAGATTTGGCACCATTCCTGACATTCTAAAGAATGAGCAGCAGGTTCTGAGACTTTTAAAGGAGCTTCAGGGGGAAAAAAAGGCACAACTGGCTGGGAATACATATATTGCCTCCTATACTCTATATTGTGATGTGTCCATCAGTATTCTATAATCAGACTTTGCATGTACGAAAGCGCAGTAGATGCAGTGGGCACAGGAGGGCCCTTCCGCCCTTGCTCTTTAGCCCCACTGGAGTATGCAGGGCACTGTCAGGGTTACATTAGGTGCATGACATGTACTCAACGAATTTACAGTATACTATGGAGGAAAGATTTCCCTTTTCTCATGACAGGGAGAAGGTGGCAAATGCCCAGGAAAGAGTTTATCAAGGCTTGACGACCACGTTACGTCCACAGTCATTCCAGGTTCCCATCCTCATGTACGCTTTCTTGGTTAGGTGATGCTGGGGGGTGGGTGCATCCCTGCCTGCGATGGGATCCCAGACCCTAAAGCAAAGGTGCTTGTGGGACAAGGGAGAAAGGTGCGTGCACATTTTCTCTGGGAAGTGTCCCCAAGTCCCAGAGCACTTAGGAAAGATGTGGAATTTGGGGCAAAGGCAGACACTGGAAAGAATGTAACTCATATCCCTGGAGAGAAAGTGTTGGCTGCCACAGATGAGACAGGAGGGCGCACAGGACCAAGAAGATGTGAGGTGCACACTACTCCTAGAAAGACATCCTCCTACAACAGAGATAATTCTAAGATAAGGGTAGGTCACAAAGCAAGGAAGAAGTGAGGAGACTTAAGGCGAGAGAAAAGCCAAAGCAGAGGAGAGACCTTCACAACGAGGGGAGTGATGTTGAGTAAGAACTTAGAGTTGAGTAGAAGGTTTATTAGTGCAGCAAACACCACTGAACAGCACACATAAGCACCAGCAACCTGCAGAGACGCTAGTGCAAAGGGAGGAATGCCTGAACTGGGCTGCTTCCTGGCTCCATTTGAGCTTGACGACAGGAGTGTACGGGCCTTGGTAAGGCAGGCAGGGGCAGAAGGGAGTGGGATAAATGTAACCAGACTAAGTATAGCAGCGTTTTCAAATTCCTGAGCACCATGTCCTGGAGCTGGCCATGACTGTTCCCCACTCCTTTCAAGTTTTATCCCTCCACTTCAATCCCAGTGGGGCCATGACCCAATCTCCCAGACCGACAGCAAGTTGGCCTGGAAGAAAATTCCAAAAGGAGAAGCTGTTCTATGGCCATCCCTCTTCAACCCCACTCCCACTTGCATATTGAAATAATGAAACCACCATTCCTCCCCCCTTCTAACTCTACATGTCACCTTAGGGAAGGAGGAATGCCCTGGCTTGGCCTAAAACAGAGCTGAAGGCCTATGCATGGGGAAGACAGAGCATAGCCTTTACTCAGATCCAGAGGCATAATTCTATCCCATCTTGCCTGGTGAAGCTGAGAGCCCGGCTACGTATCTCCAAGGAAAGTGCAGTGGGGAAGGGGGGATGTCTTCTGAATTAACACTGTACATGCAGACTTCTACAATGAGCCCCTGGAAGGGCTGGGAGCAGAGTTCTCCAGAGGGCGTCAATGCTGGGTGTCATGACCATCACTGGGACAGGGGTGCTCCTCATCCCAGAGGGGGTTCAGGGGTCTGAGGCAGACTTCATAAGTTCAGCCAAGGACTCCCTTGATCCTTTCCATATTAAAGCCAAAGGCTGTGCTGAAAAGGAAAAATATAAAACAGATTCCAACCCCATCCCACCGTACCCAGGATCCCCACAATAGGAACAAAGAAAGTTTTAAGATTTGTTACTTTTTTTTCCTTTCTTAAAAAAAAAAGAAATAAATTAAATTGCCAACAATGTGGGCTGGAAAAGTAGGGTAGCCAAAACCAGGCCAATTGTAAAAAAAAAAAGTGGGAAAGAGGGAAAGATATAAAAACAAACAACAATGGCCAAAGGAAATCATCAAAATAACTAGTTACAATCACAGGGCTGGAGAGGGGTCTATGGATGAATTATGGCCCAGGCCAGAGGCAGGGCCTACCCAATTTCAGCAAAAGCTGGAGGGCTGCTTCTTGCTGAGCATATCCACCCCAACAGACTAACCCATACCCCCATTCCTGTCATTCTGTAATTATGAGGAAGTGTAGGAAGAGTCATCTGGAAATTCTTGGCGTCACACACCTGCAGCCCCTGCGGAAGCCCACACCTCTCAGGTGGCCAGGACAGGGCACTGCTTGGCACTGAAGTCCAATCTCCTAAGGGCCGTCACTGATGGCCAGTGACTGGCCTCATTATTTATTTCTAGTGTTTTGGTTCCACCCTTACCATTTCTTCAAGATGGCTGCTTCCCAGAGCTGCTCTGCTGTTTGCAGTCATTAGGCCTGTGTGCTCAATTCCCTGGTTTTGGCGGGGGAATGATTAGAGATCCCTCACTCCACCCTGATCCTCTAGAGAAATTGGGTATCTTTGTGCTTTCTGAAAATGTCTGGAACCAGGGACCCTAGGCAGGATAGATATGGAGGTGGGGACTTTCCCAACCAGACTGAAGATTTACAGACATCTTAGGGGAAGAAATTAGGCAAGAGGAAGAAATCTGGGCCTCCCACCTGAAAGGCCGAGCAAGGTGGCCCAGGGCCCTTCAGTGCCAGAAGAGCAGGGAGGTGTGGCTCAAGTGTAAGCCACGGTGTTAGGGACAGTGGAGAGGACTCAGCTGCTGGAGTGAGAGGATTTTCTGCTTTCCACCTCTTCCTGGTAGCCTGTCGAGCTCTCTTATATCTCTTCCACGCCATGCGCAAATATCATGACAAGTCCCGGCTCCTGCACCATGTCATCACCCATATGCTGGTTCTCACAGGCCATCACGACCACAGCCTGCTTGCCAGGGATGCGCTTGGCCACGTAGTTCTCATAGTAGCGCCGGTTCATCTGTCTTGTCTCCAGTGTGGCCAGGCCCTGGGGCCAGCTGCGCTCATGGGCGTTCTCGATGAGCTCGTTCACAATGGAGGCAGGGCAGCCACTCTCCACCAGGGAGCGCTTGATCACAGCCTGGAGCACAGCGTCTGGGGTCGAGATCATACCTCCCCAGCGAGTCACTCTTGCTGGCTGCAGGGAGCTCACCCACCTAGGGGGGAGAGGTGGTCACTCCGGCCCATCCCCTTCCTCTGCATTGGCCTTTTCTCCTAACAAGAATGACCACCCACTCTGTACTCAGCTCAACCCTATTTTTTTTTCTTCCATCATTGGTCCAGGAACTCTGAATCTTTCCCTAGTTGGTCCCCTCTGAGTCACCATGTGCTACTCACCACATTCAACTCCACAAGTGTAGAGTCCTTGTTATTTTTCTTAAAAAATCCAAACTTAGCACATACAGTGCCTGGCAGGTATTAAGCGCTCAGCAATGTTTACTGAATGAGGCAATTGTTCTCTATACCGTGTCCCACACAGCACCATTCACACTATGTATATTGATTCACACGGTTTAGTCTATGAACTGTGTAGGACTTTTGAATGGAAAGTGATTTTAGACTTAGCTTGTCCGTGCTGCATTTTATTCCCTTTCCTAGATCAACACTCTCTCTCTTCTTCTCTGGATAGCAAGTTACTTGAAGACAGGCACACTATCTTCTATTTCTTTTTACCTGCCTAGCATGCAGCCTTAAACACAGGGCTTTGGACATGTGGGTACCCACCTAATTCCGGATAAACTGCACCCTTGGGTAAGCTTTCCTTTCCATGCACCCAAAAGAACAAGATCCTATATTGGGGCTGACATTGCCCTCTTCTCCTCTGCCTATCCCCCATCCCCACATCTGAAAGGCAGCAGCCCCTCCTTCTGCCACCCCCCTGCTCCTTCTCCCTGCAGAGCTCCGTGCCAGGATGTGGAGTGAGTGACTCCACAGCCACATCTGGAAGAACACTCACTCTAGGATCTCGTTGTATTCAATTGTCTCCTCCAGGTTCTGAAGGTTGGGGTTGACACTGCGGATTGCACGCATGTATGCCTTTAGTAGCTGAATGTCTCGCTTCTGTTGGAAGGAAGGAGAACCAGGGATGGTGGTTACAGAGACATCAGATGAAAGACAAAGGCTGACCTTAGAATGAGAGCAACTGAGAGACTGGAGGATCACTGACTGGACTGCCAGCTTCATGAAGACGGGGGTATCCCATTCACAACTGTGCCCCCAGGGCCGAGCAAAGTGTCTTCATTGAGAGAGCAGCTGATAAATGCTGGGCGAATGAATGACAGCAATGGGACGATGGGCAGAGAAGGGCTCCAGTCCGGTTCCCTACGAAGTGACAGGCAGAGGACCCCCACCCCCAGGCTCTCAGGTACCGGCACAGACCCAGGTGCTAACGCAGACTCGCGGTCACTTGCAGGAGGCAGGCCTTCTGCCCCGTGCTCCTACCTGCTCCGCCAGCTGGTGCTTGTGCTCGGCGGATGTCCTCTCCAGCTCCGCAACGCGTGTCTGCTGCTGCCGCACCACTGAGCGCAGGTGCTTCACGCAGTTGTGGTTTGGCAGCTCATCTTTGGGCATCTCCAGGCTGCCGCCCAGAACGGAAGCATTTGATGGGACAGGGAGGCAAATGCAGAAAATGGCTGAGGGGCTTTTTCCTACCCCAAATTTCTAACATTCATTCGATTCTAACACTCATGCCTCTCCCTTGTTTATTCCTGTCACTTCCTTTTCCCCAACCCCCCATCCCTCCTGGCTTTCTCTGAACTTCTCTCCTACTTTTACTGTGACAAAGCTCACCTGTCCTCCTACAGGCTCTGCCTATGCACTCATTCCTTCTGAGCGGCCTAGATTCACAGCTCTAGCCATGAGCTTTTAATCAAATATTTCACACTCCAAGAGAAAAAAATAGGGCAAAAGGAAATATGAGAAGGCTGGAAATCAGAGCAACCTGATAAAGAGAAAGTAGCATTGGACTAAAAGGAAAGAATAAATGAAAACAGCCTTTCGTGTTACCACCAGTTGCTGAACTACAGTGTCCTGTCATTCATAAAGTGAGAGCAAAAGGACCACAGTTGGGAAGAAGCACACAGGTGAGGTCCTGGGGCTGGGAGCCAGGGAGGCTAAGAGCGCTCCCTGCCGACATGCACAGGAGACCCCTCAGCCAGTGAGCAGGGGGTCCAGACCAGGGCTGTGAGCGGGGAGCCCTTATCCGCGTGGGGGCAGGACAGGAAGGAATCTCACCCGCAGCCCTGTTCACAGGTCACAGGCCGTTTTGGGTTGTGCTCACAGTCACTGAGGTGAGACATGAGGTTGTCAAGCCGGACAACAGCGCTGCAGCCAAACACAGCGTTGTCACACGCGATCTGCAGCTTGGACAACATGTTCCGCATGATCCGAGGCACTGGGCGCAAGTGGGCGACCGTCACGACACTCCGGTCCACTGGGCACGTCTGCTGCTGGGAGAACCACTGGGTGATGCAGGCGTTGCAGAAAGCGTGCTCACAATGAGGCGCCTAGAGGGAGAGCGGGTGAGGGTGCAAGAGGTGAGCAGCTGCTGACAGCCTGGACGCAGCTCCGCAAAGCCAATGTGGTCTTGGAGCAGCTGCCAGGACCAGAGGCCCTGAGGCCACGACCACGGCCAGATGCACTACGGACAACGTGCGGCAGGGTCAGCTCAGATACCTTCCTGTGCTCAATTCCAAATGGCTTGTGACATAAGACAAACAAGTAAAAAGTTATATAACAATAAGAGATACAAACAATATCCCAGGACAATAGGAGAGGTGATGTAAGATAGTCAATTTTTAATTGCCAACTGGACTACCAAAGAAGTCCAGGGGAGGGCGTGACCTTTCCAGGCTGGTCAATCAGAGCAAGGATTTATGGGGAGGACAGAATTTGATATAGGTCTTGAAGGATAAGTAGAGAGAAGGGGACAGAAATTTACTGGCAAAAAGTTCAACGTAAGAAAGCAAAGCAAAACAAAAAAGCCTGGAGCTCTTGCGGGGGAGGTGAAGAGTCCTCCCTTTGTGGGCCAAAGTTCTTGTTTTCTGAGGGTTGACGTGAGAATCACAAGGGCCAGGGCAACCCTGCAAAACAAGGCCGGTTTGTCGCAGATCACCTTTTCAGTTTCAGAGGCATCATATTTCAGATCTTACTGATTGGTTTTGTGAAGTCACTTCCTTAATAACTCAGATAACCTCTAAAGTTAGTCCCTCAAAGCGAGAGGACTTCCAAGCTGCTGTGGAGTCACTAGCCGGCCTCCAGCATGGGACAAACACAGTAAGTACTTAGTCAATGTTGATGAATAAATGAATGACTGTAGTGTTAACTATGTCCCAAATATTCCACTAGGTGCTTAAGATAAAAAAGAGCAAATTCTGCCTTGGAGATCTCAAAGACACCAAGGACTGAAACACAGCAAGGTTCTGTAAGGGAAAAAGGTATTATCAGTATCACTAATCCAACTGTCAGCAAATTTTTCTTTTTCACTCAAGGCATATTTGATTCTTTTAAAAAATCTTAAGTTTGTCCACCTTTCCCCATCTATACTGCCACTAACCCAGTTTAAGTTATCATCTCTAACCTGTACTATTGACTATGTTTTCTAACTGGTCTCTCTATTTCAACCACACTCCTTTATAATTCATCTACATTCAGCAGCCAGAGTAAACATTTAAAAATGCAAACTAGCTCATATCATTCCCCTTCTGAAAACTTTACAATGGCTTCCCATTGTACTTAACATAAATCCAAACTCCAATGCAGGACCTGTAAGATACTCATGATCTGGCCCACGCCTCTGACCTCTCCTTACCTCACACCACATTCCTGCCTCAGGACCTTTGTTTGTGCTGCTCCCCTTTGCCTGAAATGTTTTCCTCTAAATCCTAGCATGAATGGCCCCTTGTCATTCAGATCTCAGCTCAATTGTTACCTCTTTTACGACCATCCTAAACCTGCCACCCCTACAGAAATATACAGAATGTCCTATGTTCTGTGTAAAAAAAGTGGTGGGGAAAAAAAAAAAATATATATATATATATATATATATATATATATTCATCCTGAGTTTATCTGCTCACATACATACTGGAAGGATATACCAAATAAACCAATAAAGATAGTTATCTCTGGGGGGGATTAAGTAGACTGGGAGATAAGGATGGAAGGAAGATTTTACACTGTGTATCTTTTTATACTGTTTTGATTTCTGAACTATATAAATGTATTACATATTCAAAAAATAAATATGATGTAGAGAAATCAGCACCCCTAGCAAGGGGCCTTCTTAGAAGTGTGTCTGGTAACCTGGCACCCTGAGGTTGCCTGGCCTGCTCCTCAGAAGGTAAATCCTAGAGTTAAGGGGATGGCTTCTGCTTTAAGACAGTCACTTAGAAGCCAATGACTTCTCCTCCATGTGACTCACTTCAAATGATAGTGTCAGAAAATGGAGACGGCCCTGACAAGGTGGGGAGGAAACAGACACACCCCATGGCCTGTTGACAACTCCAGGATGGCTTGTTCCATACCCAGCGATCTGCTCATGGCAGCGGGCTGCGCAGGCCTAGACAGCAGCTGGGCCCAGGACTAGCGGCCACTGGAACGCAGTCAGATTCCCACTCCAGCTCAGGCATCTGAGCCCCTCTGGGTGGTTAAATTTTTTAACTGTGAACTGGACTACTCAACGATCGAGGGGAGCTCCTGGGAGTGTGTAAGAGGTGAGTGAAGCAAGGGCCATGAGACCTCACTGACTAGTATGTCCTGGCTTGAAAATGGGGTTATCTCTAACTAGTCAGGAGTGGCAGAGGATCAACTGGTATTTATAGAGTGTGGGCAATAAGGGCCTTGCAGGAAGATGTCCCGTGTGTACAACTGTTCAGAATTCCTCTCATTCATTTTACTTGCCTGTTAAACACGAGCTTCTCATACTTCCACGTACCCAGGAAGATATAAATGACGCTGGTCTGGCCAAGTTGGTAGAGACATGACCTATTGAAGGGGGCAGCTTTCATATAAAAATGAAGGGTACACAGCCACATCAAAAATGTGTTTTTCCAATAAATCCCAGGAAGAAAATGGGTTAGTAAACACAGTTCCCCACTTCCCACCTGTTATATAGTAGGCAGGCAGAAGAGACCTGAAGGGAGACTGGCTGATTATCTGAAACACTACAACATCAAAATGCAGGGAGAACTTATCAGGAGAGTCCAGGAGCTCCACCATAGGTAGGAAGATGGAACCTAGTCAGAGCCCCTTAAGAGGAAAGGAAGCCCCTGAGCTAATATCAGCAGACAGAAACAGCTGACCTGTTAAGCACGAAAATCTCAGAATGACCTCAGAAGAAAATATGAAGCATAGATTTGTAGCATCCACATCTAGACGGACTCTGGAAGGCTCTATTCCTCTTTAGCCACCTCTGCTCCTCTGCACCAAACCTCTGTTTGGCTAGGGGATGGCGAGGTGAGGAGAGATGCAGAGCCAGAACCCAATGACTTCCCCATTGGCCCCATCACCTGTGAGTATTTCCTATGAGCTCCACTGCCATCTATTGCCCCATTGAACCTGTCATCAGACTGACTCACCTGGACTGGCTCCTCCAAGACTCCGCTGCAAATAGGACAGATAAGGTCCTCATCAACATCCCCCTGGAAACGGGCTACATCATACCCCATGTCTCATCACTGAGACCCAGGTCCTGGGGGGGGCAACAGAGAAAAAGAGGCCGAATTCAGAAGAGGCCCGCGAATGTGCACCTACCTGAACTCACTGCCCAGATCCGCTCATTTACTAAGGGCTTACTATGTGCCAGTCATCTAGGAAGAAAAGTTGACTCAAGAAACTTAATTCTGATGGGAAAAGCATTCCATAAACACACATTTAAAATAGAAAGCGATCAATGCCTTTATAGAGTAGCACAGGGCACCATGAGGGCAAGAGATGTGGGGACCTAACCCAGGTTGAAATGAGTTTTTGAGCAGTTGTCCAGGACCGGGTGTCATGAACATGGCAAACAAGAGTGAACTGGGTGTTGGGAGGGACATTTAGGCACAGTTCCTTACAAATCCCTAAAATGGTGGGTTTACACGTTGCTTTAAATGGGAGCTTCCCAGCACCGGGGTACAGTGGACATCTACTAGTCTGCCTATCTATCATCCCATTTTCTGTCAACAGCACCACAGTTTCTCTTTAGGAATCACCCTGGTTCCTAGCCCAGCCCCGGATGATGACAGTAAGCCTGGGACTTCTACTAGAGCTCTCAAGGGCAGCTCTTCCCTGGGGCTGCACAGCTGCTAGGATGTATGACCCAAGGGGCTGGTGACTGCCTCTGCCACTAATGAGGTGGCCAACTTACAGAAAGGAGCCCATAATGAGGGCAGAGCTGAGAGATGGGACTCAGATGAGACTGTCTGAGGCCTCAGATTTAGTCACCTCTGGCACCACAACCACCTTCTGAACATAAGCCACGTGAGTCAGTAAATTCGCTACCATGTTTAGGCTGGTTTGAGCTCAGCCTTTGTCTCTTTCAACTGACAAAAGTGCTGATTAATACACAAGGCTAATGGATACAAGACATCACAAGGCTCCCTTTGGAACCACTTATCTTTCTTTACTCAATTTATATAGGAACAGTAATACCCTGTGATGCTGCTGCATATTAGCATCCGAAGTCTGGGGAGGGAAGGAGAAATTAAGGGCAATGTTTTTTTCTTTTACCCTAAAAACTGGTTAAGTTTAGCCTAAAACCTCACTGCAAAACAATCTACATTTAATATTCAATATCAACCATTCAATAATTGCCATTCATCCATCAATAAAGCCTAGGGAAACCTAGTCTGTATCTGATGAGGGAAGGGAGATAAGCAGAAAGTACCGGAGCAACACAGAAGATGGGCTCTAAATCAGACTGGGGATGGTGGAAAGGCTTCCCTGACAAGGCCCTCCAGACCTGTCTGCAACAAGCACTCTCAAGCTCGGCACTGGTCATCCTGGGCTACAAAATTCTTTGTTGTAGGGGACATACTGTGCGCTATACAACATTTAGTAGCATCCCTGGCCTCTACCTACTTGAAGTTAGTATTCATCCAACTGTAACAACCAAAAATGTCTCCAGCCTTTGGCAAGTATCCCCTGGGGGACAAAACTGTGCACAGTTAAGAACCACTGATTTAAAAAATTAGAAGTTGGCGTCATGGAGCAGGGCCTGGGCCTTCTAGAGCAGATAAACTAGCAGGAATCAAAGGAAGAAGTCAGCTGCCGCTCTGTGTAGAGATGTGCTATTAGATAAGCAGAGAGAGCAGGGCAGGAGCGAAGTGCTGAAGGCGCTGGGGCACCAAACTACAGTTAGAATTAACCTGAAAGCTATGGGAGGACCTGAAGGATTTCTTTTGTTGATATATATTTACAGGTTTAATTTTTATTTCGACAATTTCAGGCTTACAGAAAAAGTCTTAAGAATAGTACAAAGACCCCATATACCCTTCATCCAGATTCCCTAAATGTTAACATTTTACCATGTTTATTATATAATTTCTCTCTATGCATACATGGACAGATAAAAACTTTCTGAACTGTTCAAGAGTAAACTGTAGGCTTGATGCCTTTATACCTATATAACTTCACTGTGTATTTCCTAAGAATATTCTCTTACATAGCAATAGTAAAATTAATGGAAATCAGGAAATTAGCATTGACATAGTTCTATTATTTCCAAATCTCTTTCCAATTTTGCCACTTGTCCCAATAATCTCCTTTAGCAAAAGAACATTCAAGAGTACATGTTGCATTGAATTGTCAAGCTTGAACTTCCTTTAATCTGAAAAAGTTACTAAATCTTTGTCTTTCACGACCTTGACATTTTTTTAAAGAATATAGGCCAGTTGAATGCTGGTGAGGATGCAGAGAAAGGGGAACCCTCCTACACTGTTGGTGGGAATATAGATTAGTTCAACCATTGTGAAAAGCAATATGGAGGTTCCTCAAAAAACTCAAATAGAAATACCATTTGACCCAGGAATTCCACTCCTAGGAATTTACCCAAAGAAAACAAGATCCCAGATTCAAAAAGACATATGCACCCCTATGTTTATCGCAGCACTGTTTACAATAGCCAGGATATGGAAGCAACCTAACTGTCCATCAGTAGATGAATGGATAAAGAGGTGGTAAATAAACAAAATGGAACATTATTCAGCCATAAGAAGAAAACAGATCCTACCATTTGCAACAACATGGATGGAGCTAGAGGGTATTATGCTCAGTGAAATAAGCCAGGCAGAGAAAGACAAGTACCAAATGATTTCCCTTATATATGGAGTATAATAACTAAGCAAAACTGAAGGAACAAAACAGCAGCAGACTCACAGACTCAAGAAGGGACTAGTAGTTCCCAAATGGAAGGGGTGGGGGAAGGTGGGTGGGGAGGGAGGGAGAAGGGTATTGAGGGGCCATTATGATTGGCACACATGGTATAAGGGGATCATGGGGAAGACAGTGTAGCACAGAGATGACAAGTAGTGACTCTGTGGCATCTTACTATGCTGATGGACAGTGACTGAAATGGGGTGTGTGGGGGGATTTGATAATAGGGGTGAATGTTGTAACCACAATGTTGCTCATGTGAAACATTCATAAGATTGTATATCAATGATACCTAAAAAAAACCTACAATAACACGAAACAATACAAAAGTGCAGCCACTTGGAAACTGAAAAAAAAAAAAAAGAATATAGGCCAGTTGAATGAGAGGGTCTCTCAATTTGGGATTTTCTGATGTTTCCTCATGATTAAATTCAGGTTTCAATTGGCCAGAAATGCCATAGAAGTAACATGTTCTCAATGCATCATATCAGGAACAAATGATGTTGGTTTGTTCATTCCTGGTGATATGAACTTTGATCCTTTGCATAAGTGCTGTCTGCCAGGTTTCTCCACTATAGAGTTTGTATTTTTTCCTTTGCAATTAATAATAATCTTGCAGGGAGATTCTTTGAGTATATGGATACTTGAAGGATTTCTAAGAAATTGACATGATCAGGTTTCTGTTTTAAACATAACTGTGGCAGCTGTGTAGAAAAAGTAGAGGGTAGAAAGATAAAAGAAAGTGAGACCTTTAGGAGGTTATGGTAAAAATTCAGATTTTAAAAAGTATAAAGACGCAAACCAAGGCATTTTTAAGAGAAAGGATCTATGGTGGATCAGGAAGTAATAACAGGATGACCCCTATGTCTCTGCCCTGGATAATTAGTGGTGAATTCTTCTTTACCAAAACAAGAATTTCAAAAAAAAGATGGGGATTGAGGAAGAAAGATAATGATCCCAATTTTGCACATGCAGAATTTGAGATTCCAAGGAAAAATCCTGAAGGTGGTAGATGAAGCCATGAATTCTGAGAGGCCACATAGGAAGTGTGTACAGAATGAAAACAGAAAACGAGGGTGGGTCTGCAGAATATGTAACCCTGGGAAACACTGACTCTATTTTTCAGCCCTTCTTTTTTCACACAAGTGACATATGACTATGTTCTCATTTTAAAAGATTCACACGATGTAGCTATTAGCCTTTCCCACTGTCCTCTCCCCACTCACTGCTTGCAGTAACTCATTCTCTCAATTTCTCTTTACATCACAGATTCATGTATGAGCTGAATAGACAAGGTCCCTGCTCTCATGTAGGTTACATTCTAATGGTAAGAATTTCCAAACTGCCAGTCTAAACAATGTATTTTGCCATTCCCCTCATGGCTGAAGTTGCCTGGTTGCCAATTTTTTCCCTGAAACAAATCATGTTGCAATTAACACCCTGGTGACATGATTTTGTTGAGCACAAGAACAAACCTCTCTCCTAGGACAGTTACCCAGGGGCAGAACTGGGCTGAATATTGTGCCTACGATTTACTTTCCTAGATGCTGTACTTCCATACCATCCCCTGGAAAGGCCTTTTCAATTTACATGACCACCAACAGTGCATGAGAATACTTTTAAAATAACACTTAAAATAAAAAAACAGAAAATAAAAAATATAAAAAAGGAGCTTGCAAAAAAGACAGAGAGACACTGACCAGAGGTCATACAGAATCCTAGAGAAGAGGTCATCAAGGCCAGGGAGCTGCTGAGGGGGAAAAGGAGGGTTTCATTTGGTGAGTACAGACCTTCAGTCCTGCAAGATGAAAAAGTTCTGAAGATGTGTTTTGCAACAGTGGGAATATGCGTAACATTACTGAACTGTGCACTTGAAAATACTGAAAATGGGACATTTTATGTGCTTTTACCTCTCGCATCCCCTCCCCCCCAACACTCGGGCAATGTGAAGCAAGTGGACTGCTGGGGTGGGGAGAAGAGGCGTCAAAGGCAACTAACAGAGTGGCTGGGCAAAACGGACCGAACTTGGCCAGGCAGGGGATCGTTGGCACCACAGTCCAGAGCGGTCCCACAGAGCTGAGTGGCACTGTGGAGAGCTGCTTCAGGCGACACAGGAGTGAACAGGAGATGAGTCAGGGAGACAGGGACTGAAGACAAAAGCTTGACTTCAAAGAAAGGGAAGTGGGGGGAGGGGATAGAGAAGTGGGCTGTGTGGGGCTCTTCTTCCTCACGAAGAGAAAGGCTTAAGGATGTTTCTGTCCTGAGAGTAAAACACTAGTGAAGAAGGAAAGTCCAGAAAGGAGAGAATCTGCCCCCTGAAGCAGCACAGGGAAGGAGAGGAGGTCTGGAATTATGTTAAACAGGAAGAGGGGCATCTAGAAAGCAGGAAGGGAGGAGGAATGGCACAAAAAGAGCAAGTTTTCAAAAATCACAATGGTAAACTTTTAGAAATCAATCACTTATTCATTTAAATGAACAGTAAAGGTATAGTTAAGTGACTATGGTAATGTAAGTTTGTTTGATGGAATAATATATTTTAAACGATGCTTATGAGGAACACACAATAACAAGGTATAGTAATAGGTGAAAAAAGGACGACACAGGACTGAACGTAGATATGTTTAAAACAATATCATATATTTATAAATAATCCACAAATATACCCAAAATTTTAATGATCATACATTTTTTAAAGTCATATTCAACTTTGAGCAGTCTTCACAGATAAGGAAATAAATTTTTTTTAAATGTAGAAATTACTTGCGAACAAAAAGTACAGGAATATTTTTACTTCTGAAGTATAAGAATAATAAAAGACGACAGAATTTGATACACCCAGAGGCTTTTCCCGTTGCTGGTTAAGACAGCCTTATGTCTACCTGTAGATTTAGGATGGACCCTCAGAGACCACCTGGCTTAACAGCCTAGGCAGGAATCCTCTGCTTAGTCACTCCTGGGAAATGCCAAGATAGGGTGCAGCGTGAGCACAGGCGGGTACATCCGGCCTGGACTCATTTCTCTAATATTCTAGAATGCCTGTGTCCCTCCAAAGCAAGAGTGCCTGGAGCTCCACATGTGCACTGACCAATATGGACACAACAGGACTGTCACCACCTTTCTTCTTGACTTCAGTTAATGTGGCCTGAGACTCGTTGTTCAGGATGGTCGCTATTGCTGCTCCTAGACCAGAAACACACACAGGCTTGGGAACAAGGGCAGCTACCTGAGACAGCTTCTGCATGGCAGCAAAAACATCGCCAAATATTCACAATTCATCTGTTCCACTGCTGGCTTTACAATATCCACCTCAATTAAATAAACATGTAATTTGGTTTCTCAGCAAGCTATAAAATTCATCAAAGGAAAAAACATTATTGCTGCCTTTTAAATGCACCAGGTACCACAATGAGATATCATCTCACACTAGTCAGAATGGCCACTATTCAAAAGACAAGAAATAACAAGTGTTAGTGAGAATGTGGAGAAATAGGAACCCTCCTATACTTGATAGGAATATAAATTGGTGCAGCCGCTATGAAAAGCAGCACAGAGGTTCCTCAAAAAACTAAATGTAGAAATACCATACGACTCAGTAATCCCACTCCTAGGAATTTACCCAAAGAAAATAAAATCTGTGATTCGAAAAGATATACGTACCCGTTTATCGCTGCACTATTTGCAGTAGTTAAGATACGGAAGCAACCTAAGTGTCTATCAATAGAAGAATGAAAGAAGATGCAGTACATATACACAATGGAATATTATTCAGCCATAAAAAAGAAAGAAATCCTGTCATTTGCAACAATATAGATGGACCAAAAGGGTATTATGCTAAGTGAAATAAGCCAGGCAGAGAAAGACAAATACCATATGATTTCATTTATTTGTGGAACATAAAAACAAAACAAATAAAATGAACAAAATAGCAGAAGACTCATAGATACCAAGAAGTGACTGGTGGTTACCAGGGGGGTGGAAAGGGTGAGAGGGATAAACGGGCACAAAAACTCTCAATCATAATGTAAGTTGGTCACAGGGGTGGTAGTACAGCAGGGAGAATATAGTCAATGATTCTGTAATATCTTCCTATATTGACAGATAGTAACTGCACTAATGGGGGTGAGGATTTAATGTGTGTCATTTAGTAATACAATACACTGTGTTGTATACTTGAAACCAATATAAGATTGTATATCAACTATACTTCAATAATAAGTAAATTAAAAAAAATGCACCAGGTACAAAAAAACTTCCAAGATTTAGGGATAAGAGAACAAAACTAAGGTGTAGAATGGCATATGCAAAGTTTGCCGCCAAATGCAAAAAACAGTATATATATGCTTACGTATGCATGGAACTCTCCAGAAGGATATACAGGAAATTGCCAATACCAGATGCTGCTAAGGAGAGGTAACTAAGGCACAGGAAAAGGAGGAAAACTTTAATTTCCTTAATTATCCCTTTGTACATTTGAAAAAGACTTTCTGTGTGTATTCAATATTCAAATAAAGAAGTAAATCTATAATTATCTTGAACTGTGAAAGAAAAGTGTTAAGGTTAAAACAAAAAACTGTCCAAAATGTGTCATCTGCTATACATGTCACGTATGTCATATGACATATGGTATACACATGTACCATGTTATATACTCTAACAAGGTCTGGAAAAAGGTACTCTTGCAAGAAAAAATTGATCAAATTGAATCACACACAAAAAAACCAGATTGAGTAGAACTCAATTCTACTTCCAAGAACTTGGCCTAAGGAAATAATTACCCAAGGATGTAAAATCAGTATACTAGGTTGATCCTCAAAGCATTGTTTATAAAAGCAAAAAAATCAGAAATATCACAAATATCCAGAATTTCTTACATCCATAGAATAGGATGACATATAGCATTAATATGACTTAGATATTTATTAACAATTAAACTAGTTTAAATATACTTATATAATAACAAACATATATATATTATATATGCTATAGTGCCATTTATGTTTAAAAAGTATGTTTATATTTATAGTGTATATACATTTATATTGGAGAGCATCTAGAAGGGTATGTATTAGAGAATCTGTCTCTAAAGGTAGAGCTTTAATACTTTTAACTTCATTCACAGTTTTGCTTTATTTGTTTTTCCTAATTTTTCTACAATGACCATGTTTTACTTACATAATTAAATAATAAGAAAATCAACAGATGGAGCATTTCTATGCTAGGCACTATTCTAAGCATTTCCTGTATATTAACATCTCCAATTCTTAAAACTCTAGGAGGCACTCTACAAGGTCAGGACTATCATTAACCCACATTTTACAGATGAGTAAGAAGTGCGCAAAGGTTAAAAAGGAAGCTTGTCCAAAATCATTCAATAACAAATGATGGAGCCAGATTCAAACCTGGGCAGACTGGCTCTTGAGGCTAGGCTTTTAACCACTGTACTAACCTGCCTCTCAAACTAGAAAATGCAAGTTGCACAGAACAGTATGTATGGTATGGTCCTATTTTCATAAAAACAATTAAAAAAATAAAAATTAATATATGTGGTGTACATATCTTAAAAATCTAAATGTTATACCTTTGATCTAGATTATATATATCTACAAGATTTAATTTTTTTTTAAACCAGTTATCCTAAGAACAAGGGGAAAAAAATCAAACTACCATTACCTCTTCTCCCCTGCTGCTATGGGGCGATACAGAAAGCAGGACCAGACTTGGTACCGTGCTTCACTGTGCTTTTATTTTAAATCAGTGCTGACAATATTGCCTTAAGGAGGAATACAAATTCTAAAAACTTATCTTGATGGGGTCTCGAGAGACCCCACATCCCCAAAATAAAGAGCCAAGAACTTGTCTCAGTTGGTTCAGAGATGGCCAGGACGTGAGAAGCCACCAGCCAGGGTAGGAGCTGCAAGGTTTCCATAATGGTTTACAAAACTCTGCAGAGATTCTGGGCATTGTTCTAACTAAGAACCACCCCCCCTTTTATCTGCTTACAGAGTCTCTTGTTTTATCCACCCTCCTATAACTGTGGCACAGCCTCAAGAATTAAGGGGAAATCCAGATTTCTAACCTGATTTGGGTATTCCCTATTTGTCATCTATGGGAAACAAATGTTCACAACCTTGGAAGCCAGCTGCTTGTCCTGCTAGGCTCCTGGACTATTTCTTCTAATCTCTAGGACTTTCACCACTGCTATGGGGCTGTTGCAGGGGTGGGTTATCATTCCAAGGGGGATGCCTCACAAGAACTCAGCTGCTCACTACCCTGGGGCAGAAGCCTTAATAAAACTGAAACCACAGGGACCTCAATAGTTGCAGCCTGTGACCACAGCTACCGAGAAGCAGTTTCCCGGATATTCTCTGAGGTGTAGAATAGGAAGAGGCTTGGCAGGTCCTTCCAAGGTTGGGGAGGTGAACTAAAGGCTGCTGAAGCATCTTCTCAGGTTTACAGGAGTTCTGCCAACCTCCCTGATTGGAACGTCCCGAACCCCAACTAGAATCTGCATCCCAGCCTTCTACCCTACAGGCTGGAACCTAACCAGAAATTTATGTTGCTTTACATCCTCACTGTTACACAGGGGTCTCTCTATACATTCCTGGTCAGCATTATTATAAAAATACACAAGCTGTATCAGACCCCTTCCTACACCCTTTTAACTTAATATTGCAGTTGTTTTCTCTGACCTAACCCATGGACAGTGCTAGAAATTCAAACCAGACTGTTCCTAAAGGAACCTGAACACTTATCCTTCCTTATTCAGGGTTTCCTGAACCTATGTAGATATGGGCAAATCATGCATATTTACTCACACACACTCCCTCTCTCTCAGAGAAATATTAGTAAAGACACTATGACCCATATTTATATTCTAGGGTGATGGGCATGCTCTCACCAATTCTTGACAAAAGTGTAAGGGTAAAAGCCAATTATATATGCTGTAGTCTCCCTTCTACCACTTCTCTCTCCTCCATGCCTTGAATATAACTGAGGTGCAGAGGCTGAGGATTCTCTAAGCCCCAGTTACTACAAACCACCACACACACAGGGAAAAAGCCCCCTAATCTCCCCCAGTATAAGGAAATGTTACTCCTCGGAATGTTAACCTAGTGAAGAAATGAACTGATGAAAGATTTCACAGGTGTCCCTAAAATGTTTCATCATATCTCCCTGGCTCCCAAGAAGGCATAGGTCTGGAAAAAGAGAAAACTGAGTTAGGAATCCAGAAACCCAAGTCCTGGTTCCTGCTCTATTACTAACCAAATGTGTGACTTTAGGCAAGCTCCATGATCTCTGTGGGCTTCAGTTCCCTCACTCCACATGAGATGAAGTGTCCTGGATTATGTAATTCTAAGGTGCTCTACAAGTTCCATGATTCTAAGATTCAACATATAAAGCAAAACTAGGTATATTAGTGGGTAATTGTGTTATAAAAAGTGCCCTGTTTTTACCACTAACTGACCTTGCTCTATTTAGGCAACTCTCGATTTAAGTAAAAGGAAGTGGTCTTTTTTATTTAAGCAGTAGAATCCTTAGACTGAAGTTAACCACCTCTTAGAGAACTGAGTTCTTAGTAACTTTGTTTCCTCACTTGTGAGATGAGGGGGTGGCCTACCCTGCCTCTAAGGTTCTGTTTAATTCCAGAATGCTGTGATTCATTCTGGGTTTACCAGGGGGAATTTTAAAATTAGGCTTCTTTAGTACATTTTAATTGGTTCAATTTACAAAAGAATCCAGAGGGCACACAACCCCTCAAGAATTCTTCTAACACCTAAAGAGGCCTCCCTAAAGAGACACTATTTCCTGTGGTTACTCCAAACCTCTTCATCCTACATACAGTCCCCTTGCCAGTAGACATGTAAAAAAAACAGAAAACACACTCTTTGCCCTCAAACTAAGGTGTTAGACTTGAGCCCAGTGATTATACAGGATATAAAACACACAAAAAGACATAAAATTTACTAATCAATTTACCAACAAGTAAAGGTTAATTGTTAATGTAAGACATAAATATTCAAAGAAGGACAGACTGATGTGAGTTAATCACGGAAAGATTTATGCAGAAAAGAGTTTTAAGAATCAGGTTTCCAAAAGTGGAAGGAATCCAGACTGGCAAAGAGGGTTGAAGCCTGGAATGAAATTCTGAATCAAGGCTCTTTACCTTCCAAGTGTTGGGGGGCAGGTTCCCTGTTCACAAGGTTCCGACCCCCTGATGCCTCCACCCAGTGCCACTCAGGAGATGCTCCAAAGAGCCCATCTTGTTGGCTATTCTCCGACTGAGTCTTCCTTCCTAGTGACAAGCTCCATTGCCAAGAGGATGGATGTGATGTCACAATCTGGAGCACTCTATTAATAGGAACAAGGAAGAAAAAGGTGTGTCAGGGGAACTACCTCAACTTGGCAGTGAGACTAGACAGACTTGGATGGGGAGGTCAGTTGAGGATGAGACCATTAAGGACTCCAGGTTTCAGGGCTAAGCACACAGGACTGCCCTCTAAGGAGGAGTATCATGACTAAGGAGTCACACACATGGCCCAGGAGATTCAAATACAGCTAGGGGGTGGGGGGGTAGAGAAAGGAACAAGAAGAAAGGTAAAGAAGAGCGGCTGTTTGACACAGAAAAGATTTTTATTCAGCGCACACAACTCCAAGTAATGTCAATGATTCCAAGTCTGTGGCTATATAATGCAAAGACCCATACCTTCCATGCACAGTATGGTGCTTTAACGTTTCCAAAGTGCTGTTACATTAATTACTTCGTGTAAAAAGAATTCTGGTCCTATCCTCCAACGGGAAAATACTATTTCATAAGAAAATACTCAAGAATGTTGGTAGAGGTGCAATTCTAATTCCCAAGTCAGGAAATATTCCTGAAAGAATCAGGCTTTTAAAAAAGAAAATGAAGAGACAGTGAATTAGAACATTACTCCAGAGTGGGCAACTGGGAAGACTAGAGGTAGCAATATGACTAGGCTAACCAGGCTCTCATTACTGAGAGGACGGAACCAAGTAAAGGAGACAAGGCTTCAGATGAAAGGTGCTAAGAGATCTATTTAACACCACACAGAACCACAGCAACTATTCACCCTCCTTTCCTCAAGG